>JAQFZW010000395.1:0-64049 GCA_034687055.1 Heteromurus nitidus
TGTCATGTCATTGTCCCTGGCGACGAAGATCCATAATCATGATAATTTGATGATGCACCCGGACTCCAGGCTTCAGACAAGAAGAATAATATGTGATGTGATCATCGTGCACATTTCTTCCCTTTTTTTTGTCATATGAAATAGTGCGACTAAATGTGGTCATGGAGTCTGATGATGGATGAGCGGCCATGAATTATTTGCATCTTTCTATTACACACACACCTACGCTATACTTAATTTATTACTTGCAGACGAGTAACGTAGGTGGAACATAAGCTTTAGTATATTATTGGACCGCTGGAATAATGCAACTTCTCCAGAGGAATGCATAAATGATGTGATTCATGTGAAGGGGACTATAACTAGTTGTGCTTCACGAATTCAAGTGTTATACAAGAATAATATTTTTTAAATAAATATTTCTGGGCATTTGACTCGCTAACTCATACCGAACAGATTAATGTGCTGACCACATTTGCATTTGGTAGTCATAAATCTAATCTGATGACCGAATCATTTTTTAAAAAATCTATTTTTTGTCACAATTTTTTCTTGTCTTTTGTCATTTTTTTATCAAGAAATTGGAAATGAAGATGACATTACGCAATGAACGAGTCTATGAAAGCGATGTATCCAATAACGCAATAATGTAGTGAATTATAAAAATATAATTGATTTAATTAGAATGAGAACACGTAGAAATCAAATCATGTACATACTCTCTGTAACTACATTCTGATTCTGATCCTCCTGTGATCTGCTCATATATTGTTAACATGAACTTGCGTGTGTTCAACTTGAGAATCGTATGAAAAAGCGTCAACACTCCAATCCCAACCGTTTCGTTGTTTTTTACTCGCATTTGCTCGCAACAAGCATGTGAATGCATATATGATTTTATAAAACGTGCTTGCTCACAAAAAATATGTTCTCACAACCCTTATGCATTTTGATAGCAAATGATCATTATACTTGTATGTGATATGGTCTATACTCTATTCTCTACAAGAATAACACTTTATGTTCACTTGTCAAAGTTGGTCAGCTGGTAAAACCTGTATGATTCTAGGCTTGCACCCAAATTCCAATGCATGTGCACATAAACATTGTGTGTGAGCTGAGTGTGTGATGATTTGTAAATGTAATATTTAAGGCATTCATTTAACCCTTCCTTACATTCAAGCTATAGTTTCAAAAATATCTATCGGACTTGGCGTTACTTGCTAAAAATCCAGCAGCTTATATTCTGGATAAGAAATAAGGTAATTAACAAATACAAAATAAAATGAATCCCCTTTTCATTTGACTTTACTCACATTGATTTTGGAAGGGGTAACTTTAGTGTACAAGAGAAGGGGCGTTTTCATCGCATCTGTAATACCTTTTCCGCACAACCAAGGAACTTCATTTCATACAAATTATAATATACATAATAAAATGTCAATGACATTGCATGACACAGTCTCACTTCTCACCTCGACCTCCGAGATAAATCTGCAAGAAAAAGTATATAAAATTGGAGTGTAGCACACATTGATAATTCTCTGACTGATAATTTATTTGGATTTGGATCAGGCTGGGTTGGACTCAAATGCAATAAAAGTAAGACTGTTACGCAAGGAATTTAACAAAAATTATATATATTTTTCCATGCATTCCATGATGTCTGTGGAGAGTGCAGAGTGGGCACATCGCAGAGCTCCAATTCGCAGCTCATTAATTTAATTCAGTTGAGCAAATTTGCAAAACTTAGGATAGCATGAAATCTGATCGTGGTGACGAAGAAGAAGATGATCTGATTATGCATAACATCTAAATACGCACTTGTAAGATATGTAACTCGCTCATTACAAGATCTTATTACTCCAGCAGCAAAAGGGCCACGAAGATAACAAAGTTCAAGGTTGTCACTTTTGTGCAGAAAAAAACAGCGCTTGTTCTCTCGTGTCGTCAGTCGACTTCATTCGGCCAGGCCAACCTCTAAAAATATTATTTGTACAGTTCCTGTTTTTAATGATCGGAACAAACCAAAGAAAGAAGTGTTTTGAGTGTGCTCATCTTGTCGGGGTGCTTGCTCCACGCTCCACCAACCAAATCAACCACAAATGAGTGCTTGAATTGATGTAACTGCGACTTAATCACTAATCAGATTATGATAGCATACTTAAGCATGACTTACTTCCTGATTTCAAACCAAGAGCGCATAACAAATATCGGATACGTTCAAGCAGAAAATATTTGACTATGACTCATGTAACAATTTTGTATTTTGTTTGTTTTATATTTGATCTGTCCTTTTTGGTGGAGGAATGTTGCACAAAAGACTTCTCTGATCTCCACTCCAGAGGCGTTTCAGTTGCTGATATCCGCTGCGCCTGTCTGTGCCAATCAAGCTTTGCTCCTCTCTCTCGCGTCTTCGTCATGTCATCCACTTGGTCGTCGTCATCCTCATCAAGTTATTGATGTGTTTACTGAGAGAGAAAAGAAGGCTTGCGACGACTGATAATGGGTCACCTCTGTAAAATACCCAAAAGAGCAAACTTGTCTCAGAAAAGAATCTCATCATCATCCTCACCATCCTTTCTTAACTTGCCGTCTCACTCAAGAACCGGTCAGCGCTGGAACGTTTTTTAGTGAAGCTGTATACGAGAGCTTTTCCCATGTGACTCTAAATTAAATTTTTAGTTTTACAAAAAAAAAACAATCTAACTTTTTCTACTTTTCTACACTTTTGTTCGGGGAGAAGAGAAAATGTCTGAGTCTGAATATTTAATTAGGAAACCTGAGGGCGAGTAAGTTGTATACTTTTTTATTTTTAAAAAATTAAAAAATTTGGCTTAAAGAACATTAATTTAAAATCGTTGGGTTTCCTTGAATATATAGCCGTCGCCCCTACCACTACACTCGAGGGGGTGGAGCCGGAGGTCCGAGTGACAACAGTTTGCGAGTGAACGTGAGCAGTGTCACGTTGAGCAACAATGAGATTGACGAGTGGTCGGAGCGTGCCAACTACAGCCGATACCTGTACTACAGCAGACTTCGGAGGCAGATGGATCCGAATGATGATGTCCTCCTCATCCCACCGCATTGTATTCCCAACGACTTCTTCTACCCTAATTTTATTACGACCGTGGATGGGAAGCAGAGTAGCATTGTCACAATGTGAGAAAAAAATCTCGAAATTAAAAACTTAAAAAAATATGTAAAAAATTTCTTTAAAACTAAATTTGTTTTGTGTTTTGTGGAATCAGATTCGCATTATGGAACACAATGATGGGAACTTCCCTGTTGAGCATGCCGTGGGCGATGGAAAGTGCTGGAGCGATTCCTGCCGTTGTTCTCCTGACTGCTGTCGCTGCCATCTCCTTTTACACCGCCTACAGAATCCTAGAATGCTTCGAGAATAATGGTAAACAAATTTTTTTTGAAATTTTGAAATAACATTTTAGAACGAGTCCAAAAAGATATGAAGAATTCAAAGAATTTTTTTTCTTGATTGTTGTTTTATTTTTGCAGCCAGCTCAACGATAACAGATTTGGCAGTTTTGTGTAAGCGGTTGTTGGGTCGGTGGGCGCAGATTTTAGCTGTAATATTTTCCGCATTGATTCTCCTCGGAGCGTCGATCGTCTACTGGATCTTGCTCAGCAACTTCTTGTTCCACACGGTAGACTACATCCATTCTGTGATCGTACACGATAATTCCAGCGTAGCCGGAAATAATTCTGATAGTGAGCATTCGAGGAATATCTTTCTTGATTTTATTTTAAAAGTTTTTAATAGGATTTTAAGTAGTTTCTTAAATCTATTTTTGTAGTTTATTGTCCGAATGATGATCCCACAGCGGACATGGAATCCAACTCGGATCCCTCCGACACGTTCCATTATTACTGGGCGCTTCATCGAACAGTTCCCCTCTTTCTAGTCCTTATTCTAGGTCCAATCGCTTGCATTCGCTCCCCCACATTCTTCACAAAGTTCAACTCGCTGGGAACTCTGTCCGTCCTCTACCTCGCCTTTTTCGTCTTGTCCAAGTGGTTCAAGTATGGGGTCAACGTGACATTCTCCGACACTGCGAGTCCGGCATATATTCCGCTTTGGAAAGACTCGTTTCCGGCTTTGGTGAGTGATTGAGTGAATAAACCATACTTCAACTTCTTCTGCTTTGAAGAAACAGAGTTTTAATTGATGTTATCTTAATGGGAATTAAAGGCTGGGATGTTGTCCATGGCTTTCTTTATTCATAACTGTCTCGTGACGATTATGAAAAACAACCGAGTTCGCCGAAACAACGTAACTATTTTTAAACAATTTTTCATGATCATGACGCAATTAAGCTCGACAAGCTGATAAACATTTTGTATGACTTCTTCTCTTCAGAAACGAGATCTTGGGATTGCCTTCATTTTCGTGGCCTTAACCTACTTCCTCATTGGTGGCGTCTTCTACGTTGTCTTCCCTCTGGACAAAGAGTGCATTCAGGACGTAAGCATGAATAATACTAATGTTCACCTTGGATTTTACGACTTATTTTATGGCAATCAAGTTTAATTTACATGTACGACTCCCTTTCCAGAATTTTCTGAACAACTTTCACTCATTCGACCTGTGGGCTTTCACAGCGAGGATCTTCCTCTTCTTCCAGATCCTCACTGTGTTCCCCCTCATCGTCTACATCCTCCGCGTCCAGCTCATCTACGCAGTGACGAAGAAGGAGCCGAACATGACTCAGACTGTTCTCTGCAACATTGTCATTATCGGGATTTGTGTCGGATTTGCGATCGGGCTCCCCCACATCGGCTCCATTATTCGCTTTTCTGGAGCATTTTGTGGACTCGTGTATCTCTTCTTCCTTCCTGTTTGCTTGTATATCAAGTGGCAGCATAATATGAACACGCTCACCAACTGGAAGATTTTCACGCATGTCCTCCTCCTCGGAGTCGGCCTCTCTAACTTCATTCTCCAGTTTACTTTCTCGGAATGAGGAGAAAGGAATGGTGGCTTAGGATTACATAAAAATATTGTTGTCTGACGAATGATAATAGCTGTGGAGCCAGACTGTTGTGATGATCTATAAATATAATATTGTATTTGCAAGAAAAATCGTACTTCGTACTTGTATATTTTCTATCGTTGAAAAAAAAAGATTTTGCTTACAATAATTAACTAGTTAAATACATGTTTGTGTTTGTACCATTATAGTCAATACTGCTAAATACCTTGTTTTCTATCGTTCTTTCCAATTTGTGTAGCTATACTGGAATCCATATCTCATCATCCCGGAGTTGACCTATAAGCATCTAGTAAATTATGTAAACTTTCGATGTGACACTAAAATTAAACGACTGAAGAATTGACCCTGTATCAATATATTATGAATTATTGTGGCCTTTATTTTTTACGCATGACACCCTTTTATGATAAAGACTTATCATAGTACCTTATCAAGGTATATCGTACCATATGCATTTTGCAGAAGAATTGCTGAGCGGAACGAGACTGCCTTGTGCGAAATACTCTACGGATGCAATGTAAGATGAGTTGATGAAGAGAAAGTGGATCGAATGCATTAAGATGATTTGCAAATTGCAAGCATAGTTTTTTACAGTGTGTATTCAATAAAACTAATCGTAAGCTTTCCGTTCATTAACATGAATTTCTGGAGAGGTTCATTGATTCATTCGAGTTTTGCATATAAGAGAGTCATCTTTCAGATAAGATCAATCTCTGGTGTATGAAAAACTCCATATTTTATGTGTTCTTACCTACATTATATACCAATATTTAATACGTTGAATATTGGTCCTCAGTTCAGTAATCATAAAACGTTTTGCTACAAAAATAGCAGTAGCTGAGACAGCTTAGGTGCCTCCAATGAGCCATCAAGATATTCACTTCATATGGCAACGGCTGCTGCGTCCACTTTCATTTGTAATTTGATTTTCGATGAAGAGCTTACATATCTATAGTCGTATTCGTCGTATTACTTACTTGGAGGTAATAATTAAAATAACAGCTGTCATTCACCATTCTTGCTCCTGCGAAAGGACTTTATTATATTGAAAGAAAGCACAAGATCTTTCTTCGACAAAGCCACTTAAATCAAGATGGTATGTGATTTTATTTTTTCTTGGGAACGAGCTAAATCATTGTGTGTGTGCGCCGATGGAATGATTTTTTTTACAATGTTCAACAGGAGGAACTGGGTAAAGTAGCAGCCAGTGTTGGAGGAGGAGCGGTTGTAGCAGCAAAAGCAGCCACCGCAGCTCTGGGATACGTTGGATTCACCGGAACCGGGGTCGCTGCTGGGTCATTCGCTGCAAGCATTCAAGCAGGAATAGGAAACATCGTTGGTGGCTCACTTTTCGCTGCATGTCAGTCCGCTGGAGCCCTTGGAGGGTTTGCTGTTGCTGGGCCCGTTGGAATTGCAGGGGCAGCCATAGGAGGAGCCGGCTACTACTACTGGTTTAGTTAAGGTGTTGCAGTTGGAACTTTCAAAATTGCGTGTTTAATAGAAATGAGGAGTCCGGAATAAAACCTTGCGCTACTTGCCGAAACGTGTGACAAATTGTATTTTTATCAATACAAGCGAAACCATTTTCCTTTTCACCACATTCCGTGTTGTACCTGTTTTTAATGCCCACAATCAATCATGGCAGCAACATCATTTTAATAAATCAACTCAGTCAAGAAGGACCATTGCAGATGACAGTTTGCGAAAATCTCTTCAAGTTATGAACTTTACTTGTGCAAATTTGCCACCTTCAATTGATGAATATGAAATACTGGGACATAAGACGTAATGCATATATCCATTCAAGCTTTGTAGATACAAATGCCCTTTGTCCTAGGTACGATAATAGTGTATGTACTCTTTTTAGCTTCACAAAGACTGTCTATACAATACAGTATGTTTAAAATGATGCACCACTAGCAATCTCATTGCTGCGTGTCAAGTTCTGTTCTCACAGTACTGAAAATGTGTAGGCAGTTGCAAAAATTGGTGTGCACAGTACAGACAGAGATGCGGTTGAAAAACGCTTTCATTTGTAACCAAACGTTTTGTGGGTAATATTGCGTCTCTACACGAACAACAGAGATATAAAGCCCTGTCATAAAGATGGATTTTCGTTGCATATGAAAACTGCACCCATTTTTCACTTGAAATTGGACTTCGGTGAAGAGCTGACATATATCCCTTGCGCTTCTTCTAAGCTAACTAAACAAAAGATTTTCCATTCACCATTCAACAAATTCATCCAGCAAAAAGGACGTATATAGATTGTAATCACAAGGTCTTTCTTCGAGAGCCATATCTTATCAAAATGGTATGTGATTTTATTTTTACTTTTCCTGATAATAAATATCGGGTAAAAAATGAGTGTCAATGTACGATTGATGAGTTATGAAAATTGACCTATGAAGTGGTTTCATACTTCAGATTCATTTTTAATTGTATTGTTCAACAGGAGGAGGTGGTCGAAATGGCAGCCAGTGTCGGAGGAGGAGCAGTTGTAGCAACACAAGTGGGCACCGCAGTGCTTGGAGCCGTTGGATTCACCGGAAACGGGGTCGCTGCTGGGTCACTCGCTGCAGTCGCTCAAGCGGGAATAGGAAACATCGTTGGTGGCTCACTTTTCGCTGCATGTCAGTCCGCTGGAGCCCTTGGAGGCTTAGCACTTCTTGGACCAGTTGGACTAGCAGGTGGAGCGTTGGGAGCAGTCGGGTACTACTTTTGGTGAAATTAGGGGCTCTCTGTTGGCCACATGTTTAATGAAATGACCAGCTAGAGCGAAACATTCAAATTTATCAATTATTGACTTCATATTTTTCTTAATTTCGATACAAATTGCCTCATCATTTAATGCATTTTACTTGTTTCATTGATAATTATGCTATTTCTGTTCTAAAATATTGTGCCCATTTTTCCCATTATGTTCGACAAAATTTATTTTTATTGTTCATATGACCATTGCAGATTTTGTGTGTTAAAAATAAAACACGTACAATACAATAATTAGGCATAATATGATGGTCTACAGTTGAAGAAACCAGAAACCATTTCCTTTCAGCACATTACATTATTACTTGTAGATACTCGGCGAAGATTTCGTTGCAAAAATTCCATAATGTCCTGACTTCTGCATATTACGAGCAAAAATGTGTACCACATACAGAAAAATAATGTAATGGACATTTTTAGATTAGATTTCGTGGAATTTGTTTTTGAGTTGAGTATACCACTGTAGATTTCTATTCAGGAATATCTCTTGATTCAAACGAAGTATTAAGCATTCCTTACAATTTTTCTACTAAAATTTGCAAAGTTCAACTCAAATGGACATAAGTTAGCCAAACATCACGGATATGCAGGCATTCAAGGTTTGCAGATAAGCGTATCCTTGTATCCTATATTATTCAGATTTGAGCATGTATGATGTGCATCTTCCTATTTTAGGTGCTCTAATAATCGTCACCACTTCCACAGCGCTATGATAGAGCATACTATGCACAGTATTGGAATTTGTAATGATACAATAAAGAGTATGCATCATAATGTGCCCGGAAGGGAAGCGTTCCTTTTTCCTAGTATCAAGTTGCAAAGAGCTAAACGATTTCATTTATAACCAAACGTTTTTGTGTCTGCGAGCGACAAAACAGGTAGCACTGATCGACATACTTACACATACAAATGGTATAGCTTCACATTTTCACAAGTGCAGCAAGCCGTAAAAACAGATTGTGAGATGGATATTTTCATATGTGGTTTGTAAGACGGAGTTCATTTTTCACTTGCAACTGAACTTCTGTGAAGAGCTGACATAACAGTAACAGTAAACTTGTGTGTTTGAGTTCTGCATTGATCCTGCAAGCAGACAAGGGCATTTTGAAACTAACTACAATAACGTTCATCTTCATTCGAGAGCCATTTCTAAACACCTATTTCGAAAAATGGTATGCGATTTTATTTTCCCGATAGCGAGCTAAATAATTAATGTGATAATTAATCAATGTGTGATATATATGAATTATGGAAAATCTATTAATACCAGTTTCGCCGTTGTCCGTTTGGTTATTCAGGTCAAGTTTTTAAAAATTATGTTTTGTATTGTTCAACAGGAGGCGGGAAAAGTAGCGGCCATTGTTACGGGAGGAGCAGTTGTAGCAACAAAAGCGGCCACTGCAACGCTCGGATACATTGGATTCACCGGCAGCGGGGTAGCTGCAGGGTCCTTTGCTGCAGCCACGCAAGCGGGAATAGGGAACGTTGTCGCCGGCTCAACTTTCGCTGGATTACAATCCCTTGGAGCCCTTGGAGGATTTGCGATCACAGGTCCAGTTGGAATAGCAGGGGCAGCTTTATCAGGGCTTGGCTGCTTGTACTTCAAATGCTTTCGTTGAGATTTGGAACTTTCAGTGAACTACAAACTGCACGTTTTTAATAAACGACGAGTTTCAGTGGGAGAGATCACTTAAGACTTATAATTTATGTGTATGACCAAACTAGCTTTCTATTTTTCATTAATTATTAATTGATATTCGCCATTACTCCTGATTTTGTACAGTATGACCTTCATTTTTTCTAAATTCCAAACAAGTGACTTACTCCAATCATTTAAAGTTGATAATGATGCTATTTCTGTTGTAAAATCGTGTGACAATTTTCCTTCTACACTATTGACTGTCAATCAATGAACCAATCTTGAAGTAACATACGAGATATTTTTAAGAAAACTTAGTTTTATTTGCTAATTCAATTAATTCGACTATTTTCACTACAAAAGTCCAATGTGCATGCGTTTCATAGTTTCATATGTGATGGGCATGGGCATACATACAAATGAAATATAGCACTTGAAGGTCATCATCATTCCATACATTTTATCGTGTTACGAAAGTTACAATTTACAAAGGAAAATTGACTATGGATTCTACTTTTTATTGGTCAACACTAGATGAGGCTCAGACATCAACTTCCTGTACAGAGTTATGTACTTGGCGGCAGAAGCGGTTTTCGGCAAAATATACTTTTCACAGAACATCCTTCGGTCACGCGCAAATGAGCTCAGTTCTTGGACTTGAAGTGCCTTGAGGAAGGCGAGCACGAAGGAGTAGCAGTTGTGACGATCTTCGTCGTACCTGACACAAAAATGTAGAACATTCCTCAAATTTAAATAAGAAATTCATATAATTTCATAATTTTGCATCAAAAAATCATTGTGGAGCATTCATCTCACCCCACCACCACTCCGAAACTCTCGTACCTTGTTCTCGCCCATTGTTCTTGGTGACCAGAAACCACATCAAGCGTAAAGTCCCAGTACTGACTCCACGAGCCAAAGTCTTTGTCCTTATTGAAATCCTTGATGGCCAAGCATCGTTTCCAGTTGGAAGTCTTATGAAAAGTGAGACCATTCATGTCGTACTCGTACACGACACCCGAGGAGTTGGTCACCCCAATATGCAAATTATCCGAGTTTTTGTAGTCTCTGTGGGAAATGTACATTGAGATCAAATACTCATAAAAATTCATGACACACTCATTTGATTTGTAAGTATAATTGAGATAATCTCTCACGTAAGAAAATCCCCCTTGGTTGGCTTCAGCACGATGGAGCAGGGGCACTTTTGTGCATCCCTGAACGGCGATGGTAATCTACAAGAAAAGATGGATTTTTGGTTCGGTAAAACATTCATTTATTTTTCATTGACATTTTGCATAAATATATGCATCGGATATTATTGTACTCTACCTGAAAGGTGGAATACGGAGGATGCAGTCATTGAGTCCAGTGCCGCAGTGAGTGCAGCAAGGCGGAATTCGGAAGGAGAAGATTTTCTGGCCTTTGCAGTGCTCCAAACAGAAGATTGCCTTTTCCTCTGCCATTTGGATGAGTAATGTTCAACGCTCAACACGATGAGGATGACATGGACCTGCCCAATTTAGAATAAAGCAATCATATATTTTTGTCATTATAAAAAATCCATATTTTATGCAACTTTGAGTAATCTCCACACAAGCATTGGTTTTTGCCATAATTAAATATTTTATGATCATGCAAAGCAAGAGCAAGCGTAAAAGCATTATTTTTTTCTGAATGCGGAATTGAATATTTCTGGATGTAGGGTGCCAAGAAGATGCACGTGGACATTGAATGTGTCTGAGAATGCTGAATGCTATTTTTATGATGCAATATGATTGCCTCATTTTGTTTCTCAATCATGACATGCTTGCATTCGGATAATTCCTAAACTAATCACGAGTCAATAACATTATTGAGTGCATTTGCAATAGAATGCTTCATATTCTTGTATCAATCCAGTAGCCATTTTTATCATGAATTGGCTAACTACATTTTTGTACATACATTTCCATCATTGCAGCACACCTGCCAATCATACAAAACAGACTAGTAGACTGCACAAAACGAATCAGAGTAGGGGAAAGTAAGGTGAAGTGAACTGAGAACACGCAGTCCAACAAAGCCAACAAAAAAGGTATCAAAAGACAGAGGAGACAGAGTGGGACTGATTGACGAGGGCTGACCTACATCCGCCTCCTCTGTTGTGACTCGCGTGGCGTTTGTATCCATGACAATCCCACTTCTGACTCCTTAACAAGCTTTTCTGGACTGGAAAACTTGTCCAGCCTGCTGAACATGTCCATGTAAAATCATTATGTACATTTCTTACGCACAGCAAACCAAACCAATACGAAAGCATTATGGCATAGATCTGTTAAGCTACGTGCATATGTACACTGGATGGAGTCCACTCATTCCCCATCCATAATCATAACAATTCTGAAGTAATCTATGCACAAACTCTAGCAAAATTAAATATGACAAAGAAAGGGTTACATGTTACATCCCTACTCGTAAACACACGAGTTTGATAAAGGGTATATGACTACTGTGTTTCTTACACACACTATCCTCGCCCAGGAGTTTCACACGTTGCAACTTGCAACTACACAAGTCACATATTTAAGAACACTCCACCACCACCACAATATCAAAATATATGCAAATTTTATTCCTTTCACACATGAGCACACGAATACACGTTGTATTACACAACTGACACAAACGTGTTTCATTTCTTCACTCTTTTTACTCCAATCCAAAAACGGAGAAATTTTATTTTCGTTAGCGGAAGCCCACCTATATCGAAATTTTTTTTACGAGAAATGCCGGTGACATTAGTCAATAAGAGACAATAATAAACCTAGTTTTATTGCGTTCCGATTTTGTGTCACTGGCCAAATAAACGAGTAAATACGTCTACCTACAACTAGAATGCATATAGGCTCATTCCTGTAGTCCTCTTAAACCAATTTCCCTTCCAGAGTTCAGTCAGAGTAAAGAAATGAGGTTACACAGTCTTATCTCAACTCGGTCTCCTTATTCTTTTCTTACATAAATACTTCTTTTTTCTTCTTCCTCCTTCCAATCCAATTCCAATATTTGTACTCAATTGTCATCATCAATATTGTAGCATAATCAATCGACATGTGTTGGAGTGCGCAAACAGCCTACAGCCTACCACAGTTTGTAGCGGGCACATTCCATAAGAGCAAGTTTGGTTAGATGTTAGATTACTCACTTTCTCCAACTATTTTACTTTCTCTCCCTCTCAATTGTGTACGGTTGGAGAGTGAGAGTGGGACCACGTGAAAGGCTATTCTTCCCGGAAATAGTATTCACGTCGACAGATACTAGCTTAGTTTCTCGCAGCTTTATTACAAGAGGAAGCTTTTTCCCACTCTCTCTGTTTCTGAACTCATTTTCTTTCACTCCGTGGCTGATACAACCTTGCACTCAAACTTTCTCTTTTTTTCCTTCTATCCAGCTCTGATTGTTTGTTGGAAACATGTGAAATGCTTCGAGTTCACAACTCTTCACCTGCTTCCTCTTCCTTCCGTTGAAAACCTGCTGCCTTCTCTCCTTTCTCCGCGTTGATAGCTCTCTCCCGTCTTCAAAAAGGAAAAGTGCGGACTTGCAATCGGAAGTGCTGATTATCTCGCATGCAAATGTGTGAGCGATAATTTTTAGCACGCGAGTACTGTGTACTTTTTACGTTGTCCCTGAGCATCACCGCCAGTTGGGCAGGAGGAGCGATGGAGAAAGCATAAGACAATCGTTAACATTTGTGCCATCTAGTTTACACTATTATTTCTCGTTCAACTGTGAGATTTAAAAAAAAGAAACTTGTTCAGTGTTGAGATTGTTCTATTTTGAAATTCTGTGATTTGATTACTTTTTGAGCTTTCATTCATTCACTCTCTCTCTCTCTTCGTTGAGGAATATGAGCTCACAGCTAGAATCTAGTGGAATTCTTCAACACAACAATCCGTTGGAACAACACAGAGTCCTACTTCCGGTTGTAGTCGCCACACTTGCAATTATTTTCGCCACCGTTGTCCCATGCGTTTTCGGAGGATTTGTGTGCATGGAGAATCCCTGCATGCATGGGATTTGTATCGACACTCTTCAATTCAACAGGTACACATTATTACGCCTTAAATTACGCATTAAAGTATAATTCCTTTAAAGCATTAAAAACAGTTGAGCCTTTCCCAAATTAGCTTTTTTATTAGAGTCCACCTCCAACCCTTTCTTAAACAGACAAAAAAGGCAATGAACCCATTAAGCAGAGTAGCACGTGTATGAAGCACCACCATTCAAAGCAATAATTCAACGAGGTTCTTTCTTATTCACGTTTTAAATCCACCCTATTTCCAGTTTCCTTTGTGAAGCTCATCCTCCAGTTTTTTTTCTCAGAACCTCGTGTTTTGTATGTCACCAGAACATTGGCTTCAATCCCGATATGAAAAAACATTACATTGGCTTAGGTTATTATTGGGAAGGTGCGATGACAAGTTCCCGTTTGATCGCAGCCCGTTTAATGAAAGGGGAGACAGTGAGAAATTAGAGTGGGCTAGATAGAGCTAAAAGCGATAATAATATATCTCTACTCTATCTATAATCTATATTCATACGCATGGGGAGGGATGTACACATGCGAAAGGTGTACACAACACGCACGAAATCGATAGCATCAAACCAAATTTTATATCCTATGTTTTACACATACTCCTCCATCCTAACTTTGTGAAATCGATTTGTATTTTTTGTATTTTTTTAAACAAATGGACGTAGCTCGCACCAGTGCTACTGCCGCAATGGCTTTACAGGATATTCGTGTCAAATCAATTGGGATGAATGTCGCTCCAACCCTTGTCTAAACGGAGGGAGCTGCGTGGATGGGGTCGCCTCTTTCAATTGCTCATGTCCTGACAATTTTGCAGGTGAGTCGTGAGTCAGATGTGAGATGAGAATGATTGCTAAATAATAATAGCTTGAATTGAACAGAACAAAATTTGATCTGAATGTGGGAGGAAGCTTGTGACTTATTCATTCTGATTCATTCTATTTGCGAAAAAACATCATTTCGAGTTTGAATTTTGGTGAAACGTGTTACTTTTCCCTTCCAAAAGTAAAGTAAGTATCGATCTCTGTGCCTAAAACAAAACGATAATCCAACGGAGTATAAGAGGGCACTAATGGTTTGGTTTACGCAGTGAAACTAAAAGCTACTTTCCTCGTCAACATTGTTTGATCAATCAATGCGTTTCTTCTCTTCTTCTTGCCCGTAGCTTCCTTCCAAATCCAACTGCATTCTTACTTCAACCAAAATAAAAATAATGTAATGCTACTTCCGATAGAAGAATCAAGTGTATTTCATATAATAATGATTCAAGTTAAATCTCATATGAAAATTAATATTAAGTATTAATATGTGCATACTTCGTTTATGCACATAAACGGCCGTCATGTAGGGCCGCCTTTCTCTCATCACCTTTATTGTCAAAACATTATTGCCAATTTTCCACTCTATTCTTATTTCTGACGATTTTTCTTTTCTGGACATGAACATGGGTACATCAATGAGCATACAACCTAGATCCTTTTATTTTCTTCCAGGAAAAAAAATGTGTTCATCCACATCCAGTCCACCGATGATGTGATTACTGATTAGAGATAAAAGCATTTTTCTGTAATTTCCTCCGAAAATAAATGCAAGTTGATGTACTCACATATCAGAGCAGACATCAGAGCATAAAAATTGCGCTTGTGTGATAAATGTGGAAATAATGGGAGCTGCCGGCGACCGCTCCATTCCAAGTTCCAACTCTTGGGTCACTTCCCTAACGCCGGCATATTTGCTGTGCTTTGAGCGGAAGTGTTGCGTTGCTGCTTTGACTTGTACGCTTTTCTGTCGCTATTCACATTTTCTACCTTTTCGTGCTCATCACAATTACATAATGCCGCATGGAGAGAGAAATGTGATGTGAGCAAAGAAATATAATGATGAAACATATCAAACTTTATCGACAGAGCACACAAAAGTCGTCGCCTTCATAAAATATAGACAAGAAAGTGAGTTTACGTGTTTATGTATCCATAATGCGTATACTCGGTATATATATCATTTTTATCGGTTCTCCAGTTCTAAGAAGAAGAAAAATTGTCCAGTTTAGTTTTGAGAAGGAAAGTTTGGAGGGGACTGATTTGGATTCCAAGTCGGTATCCTCATATTCTTCGGCAAAAGTGACCAGAAAACTTGTGAGATTTTAGGGGAGCGAGAGGGGAAAGACCCTCTTGTCCCATCGCATTTCCCCCTAATCATCATAAAAATACACACACAACACTCTTGCTTGCCAGTTGCCACATTACCGGCAATGAGTAGGTAGGAGACAGAAAAGGCAAAACAAAGACATACAAATCCACCCCTTTCCCATTTATCCAAGCATATTTTTCCTATTATCAAATGGAGATCAGTGTGGGGCGACGGTGTGTGTGTGTGTGTGTGTGTGTGTATCGTGCAAATCATGATTTCATACCTGATCTTTTTACACACGAACAATATAGTTTCGTAGAGCAGTAGACATGTGTCCCTCGCATTGTTTTCTGCTCCAACTATACCCTCACTTATGTAATCAGTGTTGTGCAAAAAAAATCATAGACACAAAAGGAATTTGCCATAGACGAATAGAATAAAAAAGCTCTCAACGTCAAAACGTAAAAGTATCCTGGATTTTTTGTCCATTTCTAACTCTGTCAAATTACGTCTGTCTCCAACTTTTGGGTCAATCAACTTCCCAACTGAAACGAGAGGAGGCAGAAGGATGTTTGCACAAGACGAAAATGCTAGGGATTTGGATTGTCCATAGTTTAGTTGCCTACATACGGTCAAGGTGAAAATAGGTGGCGAAAATGTCTAAATCATTTTTTTACGAGAGGAGAGCGAAGGGTGTGTGAAGTGAAGTAGCAATGTGAAGTTGACTGAACTTGTGTTAAAAAACTCATCATCATGTTGATGAGGTTCTCCAGCTTGGGTGCGCATTCCAATGATCCTCTCCAACAATTCGTTGGGATTGTGCTTTTCATTTTGGTCAAGTTGCATTTAAACGGTGAGGAGGGTGCCTTTTCGAACATTTTCAGTCGGTTCGAAGGCTAAAATTTATAAGAATTTTAAATATTTTTTTTCAGGAGTGCATTGCGAAGTGGACTTGTCAGTTTGCGAGGAAGCTTTCCCCTGCCAAAACAATGGCACTTGTGGGCTCAACGCGACAGGGACCGGGTTCACTTGTTCGTGTCAACCAGGGTTCTCGGGTAACTTTTTTTCTTTAAAAAATGGGAAGTTGTGTGGTAGAGGTGGAGTCAATGAACCAAGTTAATATTTTTGTGTTTTAACACAGGTTCCCAATGTGAGGTTGACATTTCCATGTGCAACGCAACGGAAAATGTTTGCCAAAACGGGGGCAAGTGTGTCGACGGAGTCGGTGACAAATTCTACTGTTCCTGTGAGCCAGGCTGGTCGGGGGAGACGTGCCACATTGACATTGACGAGTGTGAGTCGCAGCCCTGTCAAAATGGAGGGATTTGTGTGAACAAAATTAATGACTTCAGCTGTGCCTGTCCTTTCGGTAGGAGAACTCCTCAACTGAAACTATAAACTACGAAGACATATTCATTCATGACTATTTCTTCATTTTGTCCCAGGATTCACTGGAAGGGCGTGTGAAACCAAGTTGAGAATTTGCGAGGAGAATCCCTGCTTGAATGAAGGTTTCTGTTTGAACGAACAAGATGATGAGAGGAAAAAGACCTGTTACTGCGTCCCCGATTATCATGGGACCCTCTGTGAGTTCCGGTATGATGACTGCGAACCACCTCCAAAGTAAGTTGCTTTTGGCTTGGAACAAAATAATCAATAATAGCGTAGAAAAATGTATGCTCGTAATCTTCGAAGCCATAAAAGCTCACATAAAATATTGTCATCTTCCTCCTTTCATCGATCTAACTTGATCAATAATATTATTTCCTCCGAAAGAAATAAAGAAAGCTTCCTCAACTTTTATGTTCCAACAAAATAATTAATGAAACAATATTATTCCCCTTCTTGATTCACCCTCGCAGATGCTTCAATGGAGGAACATGTATTGACGGAGTTGGAGAATTTTCCTGCTCCTGTCCCCCAGACTTTTTCGGGCCAACCTGCCAATGCACCTTGGAAAATGTGACCGAGCCCGAATGCGCTTACAACGGAACAACATTCTCCGAAACCGTGGCGTTCCCTTCTCCCACTTCAACAATGAAATTGATTCTGACTCCCACACCTTCAGTGTCCATCCCTCCATTCTCGAGCGACATCCTCTCCTCGTCATCATTTCAGATAGCGATACCATCATCGGAATTAGTCAATGAGACGGCCACACCAGAAGAGACCGCCACTCCAGCTGAGCTACTTCCAGCAACGTCCACACTTTCAGTTCCATTTCCATCCCAATCCCCTTACGACCCCGGAGGAGGGGATGGAGAAGGATCACGAACACCTTCACTTCCTGAAGCCACCCTGATTGAAATAGACGAAGAGTCGATGAGTTCTCCAGGAATTCCTGTACAGCCACAAGAAACATTTTCCATTTCTCAAACTCCCTTGCACACTCCCACAACCAGTCCAGGACCTGTGGACGAGCTGCCAGTGCCTTCAGAAAGCGAGAAGGTGTACACGACAACCTTTTTCGACCTCGACAGCTCAGAAGGTACATTTCCTCCAGGAAGTTCACTTGACAGAAGTAGATCGAGTATTTTGAGGACGCCTTTGCTCTCTTTTGAAGAAAGTCCTATTCCAGAGAGCACCATCACAATGCCCCAACAACCCCAACCCTCCTCCTCCACTCCAGACGAGGAGTCCAGTGATATAATCGATGTCGTAATAAAAGACACAGCGAGAGCCAGCCTGGAGCTAACACCAACTCCAACACTCCCATTTTCCTCCGAAGAAGTAACTTCTGGAATGGGAAATCTGTCCAGTGATCTTCCATCGGAGCGTATTACATATCCACACGGAGTAAATACTGCAGATTTGACTGCATATGTACCTCCTTCCACGCCGCGTTTCTCTACAGACATTGTTGTGGAGGAGGAGGAGACTGACTCTCTTTCTACTCTTCTTCCTTCACCATCGCCATCCACGACAACTCTTATTATTATTGCAACTCCAGAACCGTCTGAGATTGAGTCACAAACACTGCCATATCCAGTGACAACTTCCTTCATATCATCATCATCATTACTGCCATCTCCGTCCGAAACTTATTGGATAGTGGAAACGTTAGATGAATTAGTACCTCCAACTTTGACCCCACGCATTACCACGAGCTCAGTGTCCCTTCACCCTTCGGACATGTTGTCTGCACAAATCGGTGACGAGGAATCGCCTGTGGCCAGTCCAAGTCTAGCAATAACTCCAGAAATGTCAAGACCAAGCGTAGAACTAACTCCAGCCTTGAAACCTTCTCCAGTGCCTGGAGAATCGAGTTCAATCTTTGGTGTGTCATCGTTTTCGTCATTCGATTACGACTCAATTACCACAACTATTTACTCAGAGCAGGAGCCAGAAGCATCGGTGATTGTCTCTGTGACGCCAACGCCGGATCTGCCACCGACGTCGTCATCAAGTCCACCTCCACCAACCGCTCAGCCAAATCTAACAGATCCTTGCGCCAACTACTGCCACAACAATGCCAAATGTGTAGCTGACTCGATAGAGCCGATTTGCCTGTGCTCCTTCAAATTCACAGGGAATCGGTGTGAAGTTGCGAAAGAGAAGTTTCGAGCTTCGTCCTTCACAGGAGACTCCTTCCTCTCCTTCCGAGTTTCCAACGAGTCCATAATTAGCAAAGTGGACATTGAGTCGACGCTCGTGACCATTGTTCCCGAGGGGATCCTCCTCTACACCGGAGTTGGGAGGATGTACGCCCTCATTTTCACGCAGAATGGGCACGTCACCCTCCACTTCTCGTGCGGCTCCCAGTCGATGCACTTTGTGGAGACGAGGACTCGCGTCGACAACGGATTCAACTTCACGCTCGTCTTCAGAATGGAGATGATTGTGCAGGGCGGCAACGAGCTGAGATGCTCGGCGGAGGTGAGTGTCAACCAGAGCTACGTGATGAAGGGGGAGCAGGTAGTGGGGAGGGAGGGGGTCCCTTTGGCGGGGCATCCTATCGAAACGGTGCATTTGGGCGGGGTGCCACCGTTCCACTCGGATGCCACCTTGAATGATGACTTGGTTGGGATTCTGCCAGGATTTAGGGGGTGCTTGCATAACCTCATGGTAAGCTTGAAGCTTGATTATTTATGTAAATTGATTTAAAATGGGTTACGGAGGGCTGTATATAAATGTTTGTCATAAATCACAAAAAAAACTGTAGATTAACAAAGAGCAAAAGGACATTTATGAGGATGCTTTGGACGGGAAGGAGGTTGCCGAGTGTAGCTCATTCGGTTGTGTGGCGAATCCTTGTTACGGCTCAGCGCAATGTTTAACGAAGCACACGTATCCCTTTTGGGAATGCATGTGCTCGCAAGGGTAAATTTAAAATGATGCAAAACCCTGATATGATTTTTAAAACAAAATACAAGATTTTTTTTAAAAATCGTTGAAAACAGGTACGATGGTCTTCGTTGCCAAATCATCAAATGCAGCAATAATCCTTGTGAGAATGGGGCGACTTGCACATACTCCCCAGACTCCCTTGACCAGCCAACATTCGTCAACTCATCAACTGCTGCTGGAGGAGAAGAGAATGACGACGACGCTCCAACAACTGAACTAGTGTCAACGACAATGTCACCTTCCTTCCCCAAGCCAATCTGCCTTTGCCCTCTGGGATTTAGCGGTTCGGTGTGCCAACACAAAATCAACGTTACGAAGCCCGCCTTTCGACCCCAAGCCGGCTACTCTTCCTTCATTGCTTACGACCCCATCCCAAGATTTATAGACTGGTTCCAACTCAAGTTCCACTTTGTCACGAAAAACATTACGCAAATAGCCCTTCTCCTCTATTCAGGGAATAACAGAGGACCTCGGCCCTTAGTCATGCACGGAGGAGCATTGCCTTCTTCTTCGACAACTCCACCTCCAACTCATCACAATAGCCAAATGGTGTTCGGCTTCGATCAAGTGATGGTGGACACCCGACCCGAGCCAGTCTCCGACTTTTTCGCGATTACATTCGTTCAAGGCTACATCGCTCTCACGTGGAACCTCGGCTCTGGCACGCAACGGATCACGACGCCGAGCAGGATCGACAATCGCTTGAACATCCACACCCTGTTCGCGGGGCGGAGTGGGAGGCAAGCTTGGCTCAAAGTGGATGGGATGCGGAACGTGACGGGGCAGACGCCAGGTCCGCTCTACAGGCTCAATGCTGACTCAAACGAGTTGTACATTGGAGGTTACAAAACGTTCAAGTTTGAAGGGCTCTCCCATGATCTGCCCCTGCATCAGGGGTTTCAAGGGTGTATCTTCGACTTGGGATGTCGGGTGAGGAATAGGCTCTACTTGCCGAGACCGATAAGCGGGAGGAGTGTGAAGAACTGCTTTGAGGAAGACTGCTAGTGTGCAACAATTTTAACATTTTACTAATCCAAAACCATATCATCTTCACGTTCCTCTTCCTTCCTCCCAAAAAAGTTTGTACTTAAAACGCTAACGTTTCAATTTCAGTATCAAAAATATGATTGTGTAACAAAGACTTGCTAACTTATGTGTAGCCATATAATTGAATATCGTAATTAAATCTGATGAGTGTGGGTCACTGAGACAAAATTCAATAAAAAATTGAGAACTTGATCGTCAACGAATGATGGATAACGTAGAGTTTTAATGAACATCAATCATATTATGAATTGAATCATGATGAATGTGAAACAATTACACATTCACAAAGCAACATTTCTCAGAGTTGATTAAAACGAATAATTTCCAACTCTTCCCAAATTTAACACGCGTGAGACAAATTATGACTAGAACGAATAATTAAGGTTTGAAGTTTGAACACGTAATATAATTGTAACTTATACTTACTTAACCCCGTCAATCAATCATCAATCGTCGTTAGTATCATTTTCCCATAAATTACAAAAAAACATGGTTGAGTCTGATCGTGAGTGGCATGATTGAAAAATCTCAGAAAACCAGACCACACAACGCAGTTATAATAGGCACATTACAAGGGATTGTGTGTGTTTCTGTGTTTGTAAATATTTTTTTTAAATTGACACGAAAAACGATTAGATTATAAATGTGGAAAAGATTCATTCTTGATTACAGAAACGAAAGGAAAAACGTCAAAAGCTTCCGGTGGTAATAATCATCCTAGTTTTCGCATGCTCATCAAAATGGGATTCCACTAGCTCACAGAGAGACATTGGATAACAACAACATGCACCTTCAATGCACCATCTCCTCACACATTTAATTACCAGACTAATTCTAGTTCTCATTCACACAAGACGAGCAATTATTTTTATCACCGTATTTGAAAAGGGAATTTTATAAAATGAGCGGTGGTAGTATACATGTCATGTGATACGTAATAATCATATCTTGTTAGGGAAATCATATGCCAGGCAAACTTATCTGATTAAAACTCTGGTCATAAACACCAATTTACTTTTGAGAGGGCACACCAAACAAGAATTCAAATAAATGGAGACATGCGACACCTGCCTTTGTATCATGCATGCCAGAGATTTTTAAAGACGAGGAGACTAGCCAATGATAATTTTTCGATTGGATGGAGTGTTTTTGTCTGGTGATAAAAAGCATAATAATGGAAGAATGAAGAAGGGAAGACTACTCTGACGACACTTTTTTTTCTCTCGTCATCAGCTTAGTCTTCCTTCTCATGTCAGTCCGCTTCCTTCAGCGTGATAAATTTGGACGCGATAACAGCGGCGATGACAGTGCAGAGCGTGAAACAACCAGCAAAAATGTAGAACGTTTCCTCATCGAAAATATCAGTGAAAGCTGGCACCAAGTCGTAGATATTGTTGACAGCCTGCAAGGCCGCGTTACTCTCCCCTTTCGTCATTATTATTATTGTGGTGATTAATTTCAGCTGGGAGCAGCACCCGTCCGTTCAAGCAAACACAAAAGCAACAAAAAGCTCAACTTTTCTTAAATGGCCAACTACCGCAGTAAATTAAGTGAATAAAATAATAATAAATTAAAATGAAAAAATTCAACTGACCTATAACGTGTGGGGGAAAACAAAAGGAGTAAATTGGCTCTCGTACACACACACCAAGAGCGAGCAATCACACAAACACAGCACACACACACTTTAGCTTGTTAGCAATTTTTTGCAGCTCACGTAAAAGGTAAAAAGTTATTTAGATACGGAGCGGACGACAAGGCCGGAGGAGGATGACGTTGATAAGATTGACGAGATTTATTATAGCAAACTTGTACAAACTACTTGATTTAAACTGAAATCTTGTTTCTCAAACTACGCTACGAAGTATATGCATGCATATAATACCCTTGTTCTTCTTGTCCTCTACTTCTTCTTCTTTTGACTCTTCGTCTTCGGGATTGAAGCGGAAAGATCCTGTGGAGGCGGAACCAACGGCAGAATGATCTTATTCAGCAGCTGAATCAATTCGAGGGATGTCAGATTATTTGACTTCAACAACAATGTTTTCCCGTTTTCTAAAAAGAAAAAAATAACAATTAAAAAATTAACGAACAAATAAATACAAAAGCAAAAAATTCTACTTAATTTCTTTTATTGTTCTTCCGTACCTAATTTACACTCCACCTCAGGTTCACTCCGGTCGGAGAGGACACTCGTCTTGAAGATCGTTTTGTAGTTGGTCTCACGGATTTTCGGGGAGGAGAGATAGAACATCAAGTCTCGCACAGCGTTCGCATTCTCATGAAATGGGTCAAATTTGTAAGTGACTCGTTGAACTGGCTGCAGACTGACGCGCTTCAGCTCAGCAGAGAGTGCGAAATAAATCCCCGTTGGCTTTCTGACAAGCCCTGATCTTCGAAAGACCGACATGAATGATAAGGATTAACTTCACTGCACAAGTCGGACAACCATACAATACAATACACCACAAGAAATATTACAAATATATCCACACAAATGAAACAATAATTTTGTTCTCTCCCTCTCCCTAAACCCCTTCTCTCTGAATATTATTACAATTTATTATTATGATTATGTGTATTACGATTACTATATTCAGTGTGTACAACTTGGTCTGCTCTGACTTCTCAACCCAACTTCACAAAAAAACTATTTTAAAAAAGTTTCAGGGAGAGATGATGAAGAGGAGAGATGGTAATGAAAATAGTATACATAAAAGTATAACCGTTTTCGCTAATTGTTCAAGGAAAATTATAGGGCGAAGCGGGGGAGTCGAGTCTTGTAGTAATGGATAGCGGCTGCTGCTCTCCCAAGCTCACCTCATATCTCAATCTTTCAACAAAAAGAGAAAAATTACTACAAACAACGTGCTTTTTTACTCGCTTGCTTGCTTTTGGCAAGCAATATATTCCTTTTGACTTTCCGCTTGTAAAATTACAGGTGAGCACGAGTTTCAGGTAGGGGGTTTCCTTCTAAACCAATAATTTCTTCAAGAGGGAACGTGCAATGAAGCTGCACAAAACTAATAACAAAATTGGAATATGAAATTTTGCAAAATAGGGGCACTGCACTCCACTCGCTGGCGCTAATCGTCGTTTTTCTTGCTTGTTTTTTTTCAGTCAATCATTCCAAGGAACACAAAAACTGCAAACACGAAAAAATAATTAAGAAAAATAAAATGAGTCAGTTAAGCTAGAGGAGAACACATAACTTACAACTTAATATACCTAAGCATTTTTACTCAATAACAAAAACTGATAAATATGATAAGAGCAAGTCTTTTTTCTTAATCTTTATGAGAAGGTTCTTAGTCTTTGTCTTTTGCATATTTTTTGTCAAGAATAAAAAAATGACTAAATTTAGGGATGATGATGAAGACGCAGTGATCCGAGGATAAGTAACAATTTAATTTGAAGGGGCTTGGGTGAGCTGTGAGCTTCGAGCTCAAGAAAGAATGAAAGCGAAGATTGTCATGATGTGAAGTGAGCCCGTGTCGAGACCCAGCCCGACTGTATGCAAGACTCACGACGTTGCCTTCTTCAAGATCACTCACTCACTCAGAACAGAACAGAGAGCAAGAGCTCCTATATGCACTCTACTCCTTTTTTACAACAATTACAGTTAAACGACTTGCCCTTTATGAAGATGGGGAGCAAATACAATGCATTGGCTGATGTGGCATGCCTGTTTTGTTCGACTACGCAAAAAATACTTTATGTTCTGTTACGTTACAAGTGTAATTTGAGCTCATTGTAAGTACCCATTTTTGTATGGTCTTTGCAATTTAGAGAAAAATTACATATTTATGTGGCCATCCACCCACGTCACCATTACAGCCAATGTCAAATACAGAGAGAGAGAGAGAGAGAGACCATGTCGAAGTTTGAAAGCCGACGCAAATAAATAAAATGTTTCAACTGTTCAAGTTGAAACAAACATAACAAGCCATTAGGATTTTTTGGATTTTTCCTCATTATATGCATAACACGACTTTTACATTACATTACTATTATTAGTAACTATAAACCGTCAGAGTCATTATGCTCCTCTCTTTCTTGTGTTTCTGCTCATCTCATTTTCCCATCTTTCCTTTCTTTGACTTTTGTTGTTGAAAAAGGGTGCAAAGTTGGTGTAGCCTTGCACAGCACAAAAGCTTCTCTCTCAAATCCTAATCATCGCGATAAAATGGGAGCAAAAGTCCAAAAATTACCATACCCCTGGCTACCTACCCCGAGCTTCATTAACGTCAATGACATGGCATAAGCATTTTATCGTGATTTGGTGCTCACACACACTCATTTTACAAATCGTGTAAAATAGGATTTTTTCACAGCGGTGGTTGTGGTGGCCTTGCCTCCTTCACAAATAGCATTTTCTACACGATATGATGATGTGCGTGAGTGAAGGTAAGTTTCTTTGACTTTACAATAAGGTTTAATTAATTGGTGCACTGTATTGCTCCAATACATTTTTCTAGTCCCAAATTCTCCTATCGTCTCCTATCTCGCATGTTTCTAATAACATTTTTTTGTATTTTACATTTCCTATTCAATGACCTCTCCAAGTCACCGATAGGGAGAAGCGAGGACATCGTCACTCACAACATGAATTTTTATATCAATCAACTTTTCATATTTTATGAAATGAAAGGGGAGAAGAAGAAGGATGAAGGAGAAGGAGAAACATCCTTCGATCTTCTTATAACATCTCTCCAATCATCTCAACTAACTAACACAACAGGTTGAATTGCTTTGCTTTGAACAACTTACTTTTACTAGCCTTATTAACTTTGGTTCAGTCAGTTCAGAGAATATAATAATAAAAAATATATGAGTCAAGTCGTGATATGAAAATGCACATATATCCTACAAGTCTACCTACAGCAAGCAGCAGGTTCGAATGTCATGTCCAAATCTAGCGAAACCAAGAAAAAAGAGACTTCATTTCTCGATTGCATTCTGCATTGCACATGCGGTGTGCAGTGCACATAATAATAATTGTCCCTGGCTGCCGTTGCCGTTATATTTCATTTTAGAAAAAATAGTCTTTTCATTTGATTTGTTTAGAAAGTCAACCCAAAGCATAAAGCAAGTAGGAGCAGAGAGAGCACCTCTCTCCACTTCATCTCAAGAGCCCACATATTTATGCATCCTGTGACTGTGAGTCAGTGAATTTTTATGCGATTCACTCACAACTCAACAAATAATATAAAAAATCGTCTATGAAAACTAAGCACACGCCCAATCACAAAATATATTTATAAAAATAAAACAACAAGTTTGTGAGATACGGAATCACTAAATACCTATTTAAAAGTATCCACTCCAAAAACAATCGCAAATCAGAATGTAAGATCTAACGTGGTTGCGGTATGTGAATATTTCTAATCTAATTAGCATATAACTTAATATATAACTTCTAAACTATCTCTCATTTGTTATCACGACTCCTTTCAATGTGCATTATACTTCATTCAACAAGGACAACGAAGGCCAAATCAAACTTGGTGAGCTTTTATTAGATTGAATTGAAAGCATTCGAAGGAAGGAGAGCACATAGCGTTACAACTCCTAAAAAATTAGTAGAGCTGGTAAACCTAACTGTACAAGCAATTAGAAGGAACGCTTGAGAGATCGAGACGGATTACAAAATTATAATAACACGTTTATAAATAGGGATTATGCATTTCAAAAGTAAAAATAGAAATTCCTACCGATTATATTGTGTGAAATGTGGGTGCAGAGTGCACGTTACATGAACATACTCATGTATCATCATAACAAAGATGTAATAACTATTTCCTTATGTAATTATTGCACTTGTAAACTTGAAACTTGTTACACTTTTTTTTCAAAAAATGTTTCATTCTACTAATTCCTGATGAGAGGGTTGTGATGTGATTCTAATGATTGAAGAATGACTTTTCATTCAGATTTCATGCCATGAAAAGACTGCAATTTGTTTACATCACATTCGATTCAAAGGAGAGTGGTTTATGATCTTACTCATTTATTGAAACAACTGACAACGAAAACAATGCCAAGAGCTACTGTGAATTTGTGAACTGAAGCTTCTGTTCTAGACTAGATGGATTTTTGTCTATCAAAATCAAGTGAAATGATCAAGATATCAAGACCGTTCTTGATTTGATTGTTATTGTTATCATTATCATATCAAATTGTTATAAAGGGCGTGGATTTAAAATGTTTACTGTGTTCTGGAGCTTGCCAATAATTTGATTATTACACTTTTTAGCTGAAGGCTATCAAGAAATATTTAATTGTTCAAAAATAATATCATTTATGCTTCGAACTTAAACTTTGCTGCATGTCAGATCATACAAATCATATGCACCAAAGTTTGAGTACTTTCTGCTTTCCCTTTCTGCACGTAGAAATCCTAAAGTCCTAATCCATCGGATCAACTGGTCTAGCAATGTTTTGCGTCACTGTTATCTTAATTGCCATATGTAAGGGTAGTTTGCTAGTTTGCAAATTTCAGGTTTAAATGTATAAATAGATAAGGTACAATAAGCGAAAGTGAGGAGAGTGAGGACGTCAGGGTCAGTCCAGTCGTCAAGACGTGTATGGGTGGTGGTGGTAATAATGGCTTTGGTATTAATATTAATTAATATGTTGTAATCCCAAATAAAGAATAAATTGCCCTCTTCTCTAATATGATTTCGACGAATTAAATAGATTCATTTCGGTTTGTTTCTGGATTTTACAATTGTACAAATAGCTACGATTATCAAACTCTTTTCGATGGGAAAGTAAAAGAAGAAACTGTGAAATGACAAATGATGAAAAGTTCTCTCGCAACGGAAGCTTAACTGTCGCTGTCGCATGTTTATCGATTTAGATTTTTTCATAAACTTTTTACATTCAACATTGCACCGAACTAAATTAACATTCGTGACACTAGCACCTGACTAAAAAATCTAAATTCGGGAGAGATGTAAATTTGTAAGAAATAGCTGCGATAAATTTTGAAAGTTCTCACCAGTTGTTCTAGAATTTTGTGACTACATAGGCTCCAGTCCTCTTGTCCACTTCTACTATGACGTTTTACCGCTTTGAGCAAAATTCCAAACGGATGTCAGTTAAGATGTTATCAAGATCTTCTTTAGTTTGTGATGAGATCTCCAGTACTTGTATCTCCAGACTACTCCAGAGAACCAAAACTAGGAAGTAGAAGAGTAAACCAAACTCAAGTTAGTCAAGTGCATTGAGTAAACACAAGTTTTGTAAATATCTGTAAAAATCAAGTAGCAAAAGCCAATAATCAAAACTCAAAACACAAAACTAAATGCACACCCTTTCAGCAGTAACAAGATGCAAAAGCAGACCACAAACCCAACGTCTTTATGCGATAATTAAATTAGACGAAAAAGAATGGATTGTTTACCTTTAAAATATAATTAGCAATCGGAGGAACAATGTACGGAGCCGAGGAGTAAAAACAATAACAATCGCAAAGTGATATTTTCACAAAAATCCGGCACAGAGAGCATCTGTGATCCGTGTGATCCAAAATGTGTGCAGAACATGACGATACGACCACAACAAGTCAACTCAACAACACCAAAAAAGCACCATGCTACACCATGCTTTTTATATATGCATCTCTTTCCGTAGATATGTTTCGCTTGAGGTTCGGCACATGTGCCTATACAATCTTCGTCCAAGTAGCACTTTTGCTTTGGCATCAATGCATTATATGAATCCACACAGAATCTATGAATTTAATCCTTGTAACGTTCCAATTTATACATTTTACATAAATAAGTTGTTAAAAATAATTAAATTATTCACTTCGCCCAGTTAAATTTTCAAATATGACATTCTGTGTGTATGTGTGACAGTGACAGGATATTAGTAGGAAGCAAGTCATTTTAATAATCACGATTACGAACCCAATTAAGAAAATATTATTTGGATCCACAGTAAAAGCATAAAGTGTAAACACGAATGTGCAAACGGCGAGCACATATTTCTTATGCGATGATTTCGAATTATGAATGACAATGACTTAAATAAAAACGCTTATGCATTTAATGAAATCTCTTGCATGATACTCGCAGACTTGGTGCAGACAGAAGGCGCTTTCTGCAGGCCTGCTGCAAAACTATATGCATGATTACTACATGTCTTTGTCTAATAGCTACTTGCAGAAAGTGAAGAAAACGCTCTTCAGGTGTAGTGTAGGTGGAGGACTTTGTACAAATCTGCAGCTAGATACATAAAACAGTGTGTGCAGAAATGTATACTGCGGAAAGGGTTAGGGCATGATACAGAAATTGTTAGCATTCTTCTAGCGTGTTGCCAATTTTTGTCTCAGATTTAACTCAAAAACTCAACACAAGTAAATGTAGTAAGGAATTTCACATCCAAATTTTCATATGCATGGAAAAACTTTTCCATTCATCACAAATTACGAGTAGAAAACTATGTACGTTCAACTCCAACGTAGTAGACTACCAACACCACAACTTTGTTTGTTCAGATGCAATGCAGATGGTAGCGGTAGTAGCCAAGAACTTAGATCGTCAGGTTTTGTTCCCAAAAAATTAAGGAGCAGAATTAAGTCACGTACAAAGGCAAGCCTCTAAAAAATACATGCATATCCAATCCATATACCCAAAAGGAAAGCTGAGATTATTTGAACAATGTTTTAGGACGTAGACACGGAACACCCGGCTCATGCAAGTTCGTTACCATCATATCCTCTGAGCAGGCAGAACTATAGTAGCACAGCTCTATGTTGAATGCAGAGAGTAGTTAACAACAAAGTTTTTTTTGGTATGGACTACGGTCTTACGGACGTGGAATGGGATGACTCACAGTCATAAGCACAGTTCGCAAACAGGAATCCCATGTCGAAAAACTTCTCAAATGTGTATTATGACGATGATGAAGTCTATGTGGGCTGGTTTGGTTTTCGTTCATGCTGATTGTGATTACTCCTTCGTCAGTCAGCTCAGAAGGAAGAAAAAAGTCATTTTTTTCGCTATGCGGGCATATGCATTGTATTTTTTATTGTTCGTATGTAAACTGGATGGAGATGGAGAGAGCTTCGAGGTGGAGGTTGGAGGTACGTTCTCCTCCGTAAGAAAATATAGGCGGAGAGAGAGAGGAAATACATTATTTGTTACTTTTTACTACGACTTACTTACAATTTTCGGAGCAAAGTTTTGTGTATATATTTTTCTGGATGTATGTACCACGGGAATGTACGGATGTAATACGGACTTATGGACTATGCATATGGAAGTGATGATGAGGACGATGTGAATGTGATATTCAACTCATGCATCAATTATCTCCACTCTTTTTATGTACGTGAGCGAGATTGAGGGATGATGAGAGAGTATGTGTGTGAGTGAGTATGTATAAAAACCCACTTGCTTCTTATGCGGCTAAAAAAGTACGTATCGCGTATCTTATGTACACGTCCAAATGGAAGGAAGGATATATGCACGAGAAGAAGTACACAAGTCAAAGTCATTTGGAGGAGTCTATATCAAAGCACTTTTTCAATGTACAAGCATATAGCCTATCTGCAATCTGCTCTTCTGCTGAGGATGATGATGATGTTGCTGTTGCGTTGAACTTTTTGAGGATAGAGAGAGACTCGTTTTGTGTTTGTGACAACAAGTCATATGCTGGACTACCTGGATTGGATCATAGCCAGAGCTCAAAACTAGCGACAATTTAATAATAGTTACATAATTGAACGTGAGTGTGAGTTGGAGAGGAAATTTGTCAAAGTGTGCAAAAAGGTTGCGGAGAGCGGAGATAGTTGTCAATGTTGACATTTTCGGTAAGTCGTTTTAGCATCAAAACTATGTTCGATGTTATGTTGGATTTGTGTGTGAAGAAAATTGTGTAAATAATTGATGTGTAAAGTATACTATACCAAAAAGGAAAATATTGCCGACGAATCATTTTAATTATTATGGAACTCCTCAGAAGGGAAATATTAGCAGGCAGGACAGGAACATTAAGTTAATTTTGCATACTTGTCATTTGTGGTCAGCTGTTCTGTCACAAATAAAAATATCCTCCCGTGTCTTATCTTTACAACAGTTGATAGTCATACGTGGAAGTTAAGTCAGTTTCTAAAATTAACTTTTGGTGTATTTTGATTAAAGTGTAATGTAAAAGATTTTATCCTGTCACTCATATCAGCCGGTAATATATAGACTCACAAGTGACAGGCGAAGGCTTCACAGGAATTTACGAATTCATGGGAGCTTGAAGATTATTAAGTTAGTTTTTAAATGGTGAATGACCACAAAAAAGCTTTTAGATAAGTTGAGAAGTTCACATCAAACGTTTTCTCATTTGTGAAAGCATTTTTCGTCATTTGTGGAATTCATGTGTTAGTTTTACCGTTTTACCAAGAACAATGGTGGGCGTAATCCTAAGCCACCAATGAAGTCTGTGTCACAAACACCATTTATCCTTAACTGGTTTAACAGTTTTGTTGAACATGTATTAATGTTTGAATTGTTATTTTGATAAAAATTGCAGATACGACCACAACCCCTGTGCAGTCATCGTTATTCCAGATAATAATATGTTCTGAACATATTCTGCAAAGCTGGCTTGAAGAACAGTACTCGAGTGAACTTTATAAAATTAAGTTTTGTTTTAATTAAAGTTTGTTTACGAAGGCCTATATTTGTTTGTGGTCAAAGTGAAGGAGCTTGTGGGAGGGAATTTGATGACGAGTACAACCACTTTTGCCCTTAATTAGTTTATAACTTGATACACACTTATTGCCTTTCCTGGGTGTTTCATCAGCAATTTCGAACCATCCCATTTTCCTGTCCGTGTAAACGTCTGTGATTCGAAAAATCTTCCTTCCTGTCACCTCTGTAGCTTCAGATTCAACAGCATTCTAGAAACCTTGGAAAAATGAGTATTCAAACTCCAACCGGTAAGTCAATTTTTTTTATCTTAATTTATAACAGACAACAGAGTTTGTGGTTCGCCTTCGTCTCTTCCAGTGTCAAAGTCAAAAGTACTAAGCCAAAATGCAGGATTAAACTAAAATGCCTAGTTAATAAAATGTGAACAGAGTATAATGCAAAGTCTTCATATTTTCTATTGTAATTGTGTGTCACTCCCTACATTCGATAAAAACATGGAAGTAGCTTTCTAGTCTATTATTTATTAGTCTACGTCTATTTAATTAAGGAGAAGTAGGCTGTTACCGAGCCTCGTACTCGGCATAATTTATCCGTAATAAGCTTAATAATAGTTAGAATTAGAACTAGAAGTATATAAGAAACTAAGAAAGTACTTTATCCTATAAATGTATAAAAAATGGGAGACTCCATCAATCAGAAAATTCCTATCCAATTATCTACGCAAGTCGATGTTTGTTGATGACCCATTCCGGTTTACTTTATGCTCCCATATGTTTTGGAGAAAGATATCTATTTTGAATGCTTATTCAGTACCGTGCCCTTTTTCTAGAAGTTTAACAGAACTATTTGATTTGATTAGGATGATCAGATGGCATATTATTGGCATTAAAATGAATAAGAATAAGAACAAAGGACAACGTAAGCATGTAAAGAGAAAGCTGGGATTGGGGAAAACGGAGAAAGTAGGCATATAAAATAAGGCGTTGTTTCGTGAGTTTGATGTTGAAATAATTTACTACAGAGCACGATGAACTGAAAATATTGACATGATTCATAAAACAAGTGGCACAGTCACTCGAGATTTAGTCGCAAAATTTGCCACAGTCTTAGAAAAGTGCATTTTGAAGTGGTTTTATTCTATTGAGAAAAAAAATTCTCTCTTACTCTCTCACGCTAGGTTTTGAGTTGCGGTTAGTTAATCAAGTAGCAGCAAAGCAGCATCGAAATCTTTAGTTACAGCTTCGAATTTGGAATGTATAACAAATGAAGAATGACAGTATGCATTCAAGACATAAGCTATCATGCAAATGTGTGAAGTACTCTGATGAACAAACAACAAAGCATGAATCATTAAACAAATAAGTGATTTGTCATTCCTTCCATCATCGATGAATTTTGTGATTTTTCTGCACATTCATGACGCCGTTAAAATATTAAATGCATTCATTTGTAGTGAAAGTGTAACATAGATTCAATTGCAACTGGTTCACAATATTTAGTTAGAACAATGACAATGGGCAATCGGGCAATGGTTTACAGCATAAACTACAGCTACAGCATAATATCGTTGGTGAAGAATTAGGAAAAATTTCCACAAATGCGTTGAGCAATGATTTTATGATATTCTTAATGCGTTTAAGCCGTTTAGTAGACTTAAACGTTCACGATTGGTACAGTTTTCAATTTCAACTAAACTCCAAAAATTGTCTCTCTCTTAACAAACTAAGGAGGTATTTTATACCATGTCACCATCTGCCGCTCCTTCCTTCCTTTGTAACACGAGGGAGCAGGCTTGGAATTCTGCAGTGAAATTGTATTCTTCGATTCGAATGTCGAATGAGAGCTGTATTCAGTCCATCCGCGTCCATGTCCATTAAATTGTTATTGTGGAAATTGAAATGATGATGGGATCTGCAATAGTGCAGAATTATTCTGCAAAGTTTGCCTTGAGAGACAAGACAAATCGTATTGTCGGAGAAGGGTACCTGTCAACTGTGCAGTTGCATGTAACAAGTTACCGACTTGAGTTTTGCAATGCTTTGAACTTGCATTTGAAAGTATCATGCTACTTTATTCAATCCACGCAAAAGTGCACCGTTTTCGCTACCGCGCATCGTGTAATAATTGTAGCGGAGTATCAAAACTCTGAAAAGCGTGCAGTGGCAGTATGCATGCAAGTGCAACTGTCCTTTTCGAAAGCATTTTTGTTAAATGCATAATGCATCACTGCATTGCATCCCTTCATTTTCTTACTTTATCGAATTCCATTCCATTCTAACTAGCATAAATAATAAGGAAAGGGATAATGAAATGCCACTGACGTTGTGTTGCAAAGAAAATCTCTGGCCATTCGCATTGTACAAATTGTGCATGACTATATTACATCCCGAATTTAGTAAAAAATACATCTGGTAACGAACGAACGTATAAAAGAGCGCAAACTGAAAACGAGCTTTTTATGTGTGTATTACATGCATTAGATAACTCTAATTCTATATCTTCTCATCATCATCATTAGCTTTCCTCCTTTCCCTCTATAATAATGCAATACACGCAATCAAGAACGCTATATAAAGCAAAAAATCTACAGTTACGAGTTATGCATTGCACAAGAATGCATGGTTTTATATGAAGAATGCTAGGTTCACATATTCTCATGCCGTATTGATGATGACGATGATGAGTGAGTAGTACCGTTACCGTTACTGTATGCCTTTGGGCAAAACCTCGGAGCACTCAGAATCTCATATCCTTTTCGTCTATAGGTCTACTGTAACATTTTATGCATAGAAAAACACTGACTAAACTAAGCCCAAACCTAGAAACTAATCGACTTTCTTGCTGAAAAATGAGGCTAACGCTAAGCCTTTATTTACGCTACTGTCTCTAACTCTAAACTCAGCTCATTTTCAGAATTCTTGTGCAAAGCACACGCGTTCTTTGATTGAGCTAAAGCTAAACTAAACCTCAACCAAAGTCACACCAAACAAACCAAAACCAAAAACACAACTCTTTTTCTGTGTAGTAAAATACAATCAGAGTATAGAAGAACATCATGAGCAGGTGTCAGATTTGTGTGCATGTTTGATGTTTCTCTTCTTTTGCATGTCCTTCTGTCATGCACGCTTTTTGTGTGATACATTCTCGTATGAATCCTTTGTGTATGTATGTATATAGCACAATTTGAAATCTTTTCATGAAACAGAAACTACTTTGAAATTGTATGTGCATACTTATACTCTCACAAATATACAGTTGATACATGCATATTATGGGCATTGAGGTGAAATGAAACGAAGATAGATACCTGTTGCTGTTATGTTAGTAAATGCAAGTTATCATCTGTTAAAAAATATGTTCGTTTGTGCAAGCAAATCTTCACGTACATATATCTACTCCTCCCATATACTAAGAACTCACCTGAATCATTATGTGTTTCACTTGTTCGTGTTACATTTACTTTTTTATGTTGTGCTCATCAGTTGTTAAAGCTGGTTGAAGAAAAGTCATGGTTAAAATTATTGCAATCGAAAATCACCAGCTTTCTCGCTCAGAATCATAATTCCATCTGTGCTCCTGCTGATTTAAGGTCGAGTTTCTCTCATGTGAGCAGTGAGCAGACCAGTGTGCTCCATATTTTGTGCAGTATTCCAGCTCCACAATGAGTGAGTACGTGAGTAGCATAAGGAACGAGTGCTATCAATGGGATTCGTCCTGTTCTATTTGATCGGTTAATCATGTGAAGAAGATAAGCAAAACTAGACAGTCCTATTCCTGTCATATGTTTGTAGTTCGATCAGTGTTCGTGCGTAGTGCGACGACGATTCGATCAAGCAAGCAAGGCAAAATCCATAATACAAATCAGAAAATTGTAGGTATTTAATATTCGGACTGATGACAGAGTTAAAGTTACCATTTACGCTAATCAATTCAATTTAGTCTGTGATATATATGGTGCGTTCTTGTGTGATTTTAATGAGCAGCTCGCTCTTACCCATTTTGGATTGAGAAAAAACGAACATAAAGCGGTGCATAATTGTGTTTTGTGCTTCCATATTCCTAAATGGTATCTCACGCACCACCAATCCCCATTATGATTATAATTGCCAGATGATATTTAATTCCCCCAAAAAAAGTTGTGTGTAGACATTCGCCATGAAACTCAGCCTCGATTCAACATGAAAGTTTGTCTGGCTCAATCTCGTCAATTTTGTTCTCTGGAAGCGCTCTGCTGGAATCGCATGTCGCATAACGTCAAGAATCGCAAGACACAAGACGTCAACAAACTAAGCACAGAATTGCATGAGATATGGGGAAATGTTTTGTGCTGACTGGGTTGAGTTGGATTAGTGTAGTCTCTCTCATATGGTGATCAAGTTTGTTCATCAAGCAAGGCTAAATCTTACGATTAGTGATTAGTGCTATGAACATGAGCAATATGAGAAAGATAATGAGAAGCTCGGATTTTAAGTTGTTTATATCTCCACAATAATATTACGTTACATATTATTATCAGTGATTATTCGATATGTAACGCTAGTATTTCATGTGTCTTCGTCTTCAATGAACGAACCACTCAAATTCAACTTTCTACGAAAAGTAGAAACATTGAAATATTGAACTCGTCGGATTAGGATAATATCGCTTAACAAAAGGATCTTCTTCATATTCATGCTCGCTCTATGAATATGTAAGATATATATATTGTGTGATATTAATCACAAAAGTAAACCTCTCTCACTACTGCATCCGTTGCTGACTACCTGAATAATATTCGTGATCTCAACTTACCGTTCCACATTTACTCCATTTTACTACCGCATCCTCGGTCCTCGGCTCCTCGCTCTTGTTTTTTCGTTCCTGAGTTGCGTTTACATGCATTTTGTGTGTTCTTTCGTAACTCTGCATTGTTCATGGCATCGCATAAATCCGATTAACTTGTTCATTCAATTTTCTGGGAAAAGGAGAAGCTACGAGCTGCTACACACCACACACGCATCACCAACAACATCCTTCTGAGCCTAATCATCTTTGATGTTCTATCCTATTATGTATCCAAATCAAATTTACCGAAGCTAGCAAAAGAAGTATAAAAAAATCTGGGTAAAAATGAGTGAATCTGTGGAAGCCTCATCCTCCCCAACAACACCGAGGAACATGACAAACGTGTCCGCGTCCGCACACTCCCAAGAGGATTGTGTAAACAACAACAACGTCCCGGTGGTGGGAAACAATGCGACCACCGGAGGAGTGAAATCGGCTTGCGGTTCTCCATCGAAAATGGGATTAGTGCATCATCCGAAGGATGAGTACATGGAGGATCCTCTGCCAGACCTCGTTGGCAACTTGAAGATCACAGACGAGCCTGAGCCAGATCTAACCGCACTCGATCAAGAGTTTGTCTTGGAGGATTTCGAATTTCACATTTCCACCGACGACGAGGAGGAAGATGATGATGGGGAGCTAGTTGGAGGGTTGGACGAGGATGAGTCGTCTGGCTCCGATTTAGAGTTCTTTGATGCGACGACAACGCCCAGTAGCATTGTGAACGAGGCGGAAGGGTTGCTTCCAGAAACGGAAAATGTGTGTGTTGACTTCGACCACCAGTTCAGTATTAATAACGATGTTCCTGGGCCAAGTGCGGCTGGTTCTAGTAAATTAGCAAATAATGTTCGAAATACGGCGAAGAGGGTGGCCGCTCGTGTTAAAAACATGGTGGGGCGGAAGAGCGCGAGAAGTGGTGGACACGTTAGAGTTATGTATCACAATTTAGATAAGCCGTATAAGGCAAGAGTGAGCCCGGCTCAGCATTTTAAAAACTTTTTAACGCTGGGCGAAGGGAATGAAGGTGAACCTGGAGTTGGTGTGTGCCTCTTTACAGCTATCTTATGCTTTCGGAAATTTTAAATTATTTTTATAACGATTTGAAACCTTGTTTCGTTTCAGAAACTAACGCCAATCCCATGGGACTGGGACGGCTGAGCCAGTCGAATTCCATCACCAGCGAACTAGGCTCCCCGATCGATCCCAATATGACCGCTGAGGAGCTCCAAGCGGCGAGAGCGGAGTGGCAAGGGGAGCTGACTCAAATTGAAGATGAAATTGCGACTTTAAGACAAGTGCGTTAAAAATTTATATTTCCTCTCACTTTTCCAATGTTCCTTTAATATTTTATATAAAAATAGGTTCGTGGTTGTGTTTAATTGTTTCTAATAACTTTTGTTGCATTTTCTCAGGTTCTCAATTCGAAAATGAAGAGAGGTCACGAGTTGAAACGGAAGCTCGGGATTACCGCCTGGTCGGAGATAACTCAAGACATGGGACAAGGCATCAAGAACGTGCGCGATTCAACTGCGTAAGTATACAACTTGTTGCCTTTCTCTGCTTAAAAAATCTTGTCGCGTTCAAATTCAACAATTCAAACATTAGAAAGCAAAGAAGGTCGTCATCTTAAAGAAGATTAGAATTTAACTGTTTGCAGTCGTAGATCAAAATCAGTTCCTAAATTATCAGAGGAGATAGTTGAATTTGCTTTAAATTCGTAATTCGTACTCTTCTGTAATTTAATAGATTCTACTTTATTTCATTTTATTAATTTAATTAGATTCTCTGTTGGAATGTTTTTTTCTGTATTTCAAATATGACGAATGAATCATTGATTAATGGGGATTATAATTATGGCTGCTAAATACTGGGATGCTTTTAAAAATCTTACAATATACTTTTTGCTGCACGTCCGCCTGGAAAAATTTATATTATATTATTTTAAATCTTTTAACGTAAAATCTACAAGGGTTCAGAAAATTGAGGAGACTTTTGGCACCGTCACTACCGCAGTCACAAGTGCTCCGTTGTAAGTATATATTTTTATTTATTCTTCTTCTTCTTGACGTTTTGTTAACTTGTGTTCTGTTCTGTGATTGCTTTTTGCGTCGTTTTTATGTACAATGTATTTCGTATTGTTCGTTGTTTCTTTTTTTTGTGTTGAGTAGAGTGCTATACACCCACTTACTTTTCCCTATTCCTTTTAGACAAGTTCTTTTGTAGTTTTGTAGGAAAAGCATCAAGAGTTAGCTGAGCGTTGTTTGTTTGTTTGTTATTTCTCGGAGAGAGGACAGGATGCTTGCAAATAATGTGTCTATGTTATTTTCTGTACAAAAAAATTCGCGATAATTCAGTAGATAGATTGTAAATGTACGATGACAGCTGCTGCTCTGTGTGATGGTCACTAATCCAATAAGTCTCTGAATTGAATGAAAGTGCGAATGGGAAAAGGGAAGCATTTCTTCCTTCTTCGTATTGATCTCCCTCACATCACAGTTGTGTGTGTGTGTGGGCATATGTAATTTCCGTCTGGAGTGAAATTCACAGCAAATATTTCACAATGCAAAAAAAACGTATTTTACTTCGATTCAACTGCCAACTGCGACTGATTGTCCTCTCGTCCTTCAAAAGCTTGCACACATGGGTTGAGTTACTCTCCATTTTTCACTCTTCAGTCGATCCATTCCTCCTCCATTCTTCTGTTGGAGGTTTTTTGTTGTTGTACAAGGCTGATTTCGTAAGCCGTTAGATGCCCCAGTCATAAACAAAAAAACAAGTTTCCCCACTTGAATTTCACTCACTTTCTCTCTCTGAAAATGAATTCTTCAAGGGAAAATTAGAGACCGAAAGGGAGGGGAAGAGCGAGAGGAAATACAAGGACAATGACAAAAGTAACTTTTTCTCATATCCTACAAGTCGCTCGCTTTCCCCAATGTTTGCTCTCGCAGCTCTGAAAGGAGAAAGCTCGAGTTGGAGAGTGAGAGTGTGTTCTATTGTTTCCACGTATAACCAAAAGCTCTCTACTCGCTCTCTCTCTTTAGAATATGTAGGCGTTGGCTACAGAGAGAAATGAAGAAGAGGCTTGTTTTACTTTTCCATTATGTAATGATGACGATGATGATGATGAGACGGGAACGGACTAACTTGCTGCTGACTTGACTTTTTAATGTGAACCTGCTTTATGCTCTTAATGGCAAGCACAACACAACAGCCTTACTCCTCTCCTCTTTCCCAGAACTTCGCAGTCTTTGTCGGAGGATTTTCTCCGAGTTCCTCGGAAATCACATCTCCACATTGCTTGGATTCAATTGTGATAAATGCTCATCATTTTGTTCTTGTCGATTTCGTGGAAGATGTGTGGAAGACGATGATGGTGGGGGAAAGAAGAATGATGGTGAAATTGCATTAACCTTGGCATCCGTCCGTATTAATTCAGTTCAGTGTGAGGAGATGATGATGAGGAGGAGAACGCATAAGTTCACACAATTGGAGGAAAAGTGAGTGACGCTGACTCTGCTGCTGGTGCTGCTGTGGGGCAGTTTATAGTAGTTCATTCGTGACTAACTTTTTCCGGTAGTACTTGTGGTGGTGGTAATTAAAGCATCAAAGATGCATGGACGAGAGAGTGAGAGAGAGAAATGGCTCTCAGATAGAGAAGATTATTATTGTTGAAGGACGAGGACGAGAGCGTGTGTGCATCTAATTCCACAGACAACGTCTGACAAGACTAGACCAAAAAGTATGGAGGACAAGACAGTGGACTAACAGTTATTAATTTTTTAGCGCTGTCGGCACTTTTCCTTCCTAAAAAATTGCTTTCTCTCTTCCTATGATTCCATCTTATGCACAAGCGCATCCAGTCCAGCTGGCTTGGCTTTTGGCTGAGTTAATAATTCTCGAGTTCATCATGGGAATACCATAAAATTGCTTTCTCGTGTCTCTTCACAAGAGAAGAAAATCTATATAATGAGTATTATTATCTTGGAGCTAGTCGATAAAATGGTATACGTTTTACTAGCTCTCCTTGTCTCCTTCCACTTATTTCCACAAATGATTTAATGGAGTGAACTGATTATCACTCGAGGAAGGAGACGGAGAGTGGAGAAAAGTGTGCCTTTGACACACGCATGCTTTAGTGTCTCGGCTGAGGGAAGGGTGAAATAGGCTCCAGTCTTGGAGATCGATAGCATTAACGTCACCATCATCACACACACACAACACAACCACTCTTCTTGGTTGAGCTTGTTTAAAAAAATGAAACATAAAACTATTTTCTCCCCATTTTTTCCAGAGAGGAATGTAGAGCGGGAGAGCAGGTGTATGAGGACATGAGAAGAATGATATGAAATGTTAAGCTATTAGCACATCGGACCTTCCCAAGGATTTTCTCTTGTGTGCCTGGAGAAATTGAGATTTTTTTGCCATCATAATAGCATAACAGAGGAAAATGGCACAGCACATGTAATATATTTAGCTGGAGTGGAGGGAGCTCTGGAATGAGAAGAAAAAAATGTTTATACGCTTTCGTTTCTTTCATGAAGAAAAAAAAACAACATTTGAAGTGTTTAGATGGAAGGTTTTTCCCCTTCAACTCGTTGGGAATGCATATCACTTGTGTGTTTTTTTGTGTACATGAAAAAGGTAGGGAGAAAGCATATAACACAAAAGAAGAGGAATATAAAGAACGTGAGTATTCAGCCAAGCCACTTTCACTCACTTCCAGTCTGAGGATGGATATCCCTTGATTTCATTCTCGGATACGTGTTTTTTCCCACGTAAATTCCATTTCACTCCATATAACCTTCTTTGTATGCACTTCTTGTGTGTGTGCCTGTGAGCCTCTATGTTTGCTCGTACTTCGCTGAAAGATTTTTTCTTCTTCCGATTCTCCTCCATTGTCGCCGGTGTTGCTCTCCACGACTCCTCCACAATCCTCACGCTAAAGGGTACACACACACTGTATCCTTTGGCCTGGAATGGGAATATATACATGATGACGATGAAGGGAGTGGAGTGGAGGAGTAGCAACAGGGAAAGCAGCTTTCACTTTCCCCAGTTTCCTTCAGTTTAAGCTCATTTTCGGGGATTCCTCGCTGAGGGAAGAAGGCAGCTCGCACAAGAAATGAAATAAAGCTGAAGGAAGCCAAATCCAACGACACCATATTTACCTTTGCTTGTACGAACGACGGATAGCAACAAATATAAAAAATGCAGTATCATGTGTAGCAGAGGGTACGTGTGTTGCATGAGAAATATTTTCTACGATTTAAGTTCACTAAAGAGAGAAAGAGAGATACTCTGCTCCAGCTCGATTTCCTTTTGTGCACGTTCAAGTCTATTTCAGTCGTGTGCAATACATAGGAAATTGTAAAGGAACAAAACTTTTACTTTTCACAAGTTGCATTCTGATGCGAAGAAAGTAGAAATATATGATGAGAAATATATGTTTATAAACTGGCATTATTATATACTCGTGCTTTCTCTTTCTCTCTCAGAGGACATCAAGGTCTCCTCTCTTTTCTACGTTCTTCTCCTCTTTCACATTTCCCTGAAGTTGAGTCGGGATTCTACTTTCCTCATTTATCTCACTCGCTCAGTCATAGCTTTTTGGAGGTTTTCCCCTGTTTCACACACGATCGTTTTCAACAAGTCTCTTTCCTCTGCTGCGAAATAAAAGGGAGGCAGAGAGAGGGAGAGAGAGGCACAAGGTTCTCGCTTTCTCCCAGTGTTTTTGCTGAGGTGAATGCTGGTCGTTGATGCTTGCTTTTCCCTTTTTGAGCTGAACGAGGTGATGGGATCGCTCGTGAAAATTCCTCAGTGAGAGGGTACACTTTCGTGGAGAAGCATCATCATATTCGTATCGTGTCTCTGTGTTCTCTTAAATTCTCTCGTTTTTATTCCTAACAATTTTTTCGTTACTTGAAATTGAGTTGAATTGAAACGGTTGCATATCATCATTATCAAATATCATCCTTTCAATTCTCTTTGGATTGTTTTTTTATAAACTGTTAAAGCAAAGTTGAGTACGTACGGGCGTGTTGCATGCACGCAGGAATATATTTTACATATTTATATCTGTCGGAAGGGATATAGTTTATTTTCCGCCGTGGGAAGAGTGAGAGCTGATTATTGATTTGGGGTAAAAAAACGCACCCACCAAACTCGCTCGCAGATAAAGCAACAAATTCCCCAGCTTTTTATGTGAAGGTCACACTCTCGCTGCTGACGCTGATTGCGTTCCTCTCCCTCCAACACCAACCAAACACTCCCTTTTTATTTGGGGAAAGCGGGAGAGAAGGTTCGTAGAACGTTTTTTGTGTGTGAGCCTTCTTTTGTGTGTCTCTCATCGTGATATACTTTATCTTATAACACCTCTTCTCACTCATATCTTCACGTTCACATTCATATCATAACATATCTCTTCGCGTCTCTTCTCCAATGGAACAATTCAGTGACACTTTTTCATTTCACTAAAAAAAGAACTTTCTCCTCTGAAATTCCTTTACATTCCCTCGCATTTTCGCAAAGAAAATATTGTTCGCGGAGAGGAGAAGGAGTCAACGAGTTTTCCTTTGTTCTTCTTTTGATCTCCGCCTATAATTTGTGAATGGGAAGCACACACAGTTTGCACTCTCAAGCTCCAGGCTGAAAAGAGGTTAAAAAATAAGGAGACAAAGAAAGAAGCTTTTTAAAGAAATTCTCGCAATAAAGTTTGTTATTCAAAGAATAAGAGCTGAGTGAGTGTTATTCTACATCGGTGCGGTGTGTGTGTGTGCATCTTGAGTTTTTTTGTTGGTGGTGCTCAGTTTAAAAGTTAACAAGTGTTTGTAATCCGGGGTGAAAGGTCAGTTGAAGTGGGAAGAAAAAGATACAAGTTGCTTCACTCTTGACAAAGATGGACGTCGGCAAAAATTTGTAAGTTTTCGAAAAGGATGAAATATTCCTATAGGTACTTTCACTTTTCTTCTTCTGAATAAGGAATGATAATTTTTATGACCCGGGGAGTGGCATTATCATATCTCAGAGTCGGAGCGCCATATATTTATCATCGTGCCAGATTATTTTAGCCCATTTTAAAGGGTATTTACACAAGCAACATGTTTTCCCTTTGTCTCGTCTCCAATCTCCTTTTTTGCTGGAGAAAAAAAATGTGGGGGGATAAGCCCACACCACTTCACACCTCATCAACGGCGTAAATTTTTTTTGGCAAGCATATTTTTCGCTGGAAAAAGTGGAGCAAGAAGTATGCTATTTAAGAACTTTATGTTGCTTAATTATATATTTTATATAAAATGTTTAACGTTAAATGAAGGAATTCATCCTATAATCTTCACTCTGCAAAAAAAATGTGAACTTGTAAGTTGGAAGTTGGAACTAGCGTGGGAAGAGAGTAGAGAAGGAAGAATGAGATTACAAGTCTTCTAGTCTCGTGGTGGCTTGCCTAATGGCAATTTTAGTGAGACTAGTGCAATAGACAAACACCGTCCTTCACAAGAGGAGAGAATAAGCTCGCTCATGATGATGATGATGATGATGTTGGACGTTTTGAGCAAGAGGAAATCATTTATTCTCTCTCCTTTCCCTTTTTATCCCTTGTGATGGCGCTCTCCTTCCGGCTCTACTTGAGCCAGATTTATTTTATTTCACATCCTCCTTCCTTCTCCCATCTTCATCGTGCATTTTTCAAAAAGCCAGCAAGAAAAAAGAAGAATCTAGCCGTTTTTGTTTCACCAGACCGTATATAATTCTCCTTGCGTGAGTGAGTGAAAGCAGCTAGTAGCTTGGGTGAGAGACGAAATGAGAAAGTACACAAAAGACTCAAACATCACACATTTCCAGCCTGTTTCGTACATATTGGCAATAAGCGATAGTAAAAAAGGGAAAGAGTGAGCTCATCTCACTCTCTCTCTCTCGCCTTGTTCAGCGTGTACTTTTCCTCATCCTCTCGAGAATTTCTATTCTCGTCTTTATTCCAAAGGCTTCTTCCTTCTGACTCCCTCGGCTTCAGTTAGAGAACGCATTTTTCCTTGTTTTCTCTTTCTCATCGTGGAATTGTGGACATTGAGAGTAAGTCCTTGAATGAAATGTTTTGTGAAGAAAACACACCAAGCACACATAGTCATTCACTCTCTAAGTCTGCGGTTAATGTTGGAACATTAAGGAAAACATGTCGATTGTGTGTTGCACGTAAAAAGAATATTTGCTCCGACTCGGAGAACATCTCCCTCAGAAGCGAGATGATGATGACCAGAAAAAAAAGAAGGGAAACGTGTAAGAAGTTGGAGTGAAGAAGCATACTATTAAACGCGTAGCTCTGCTCTCTCTCTCTCTCTCTCTCTCTCTCTCTCTCTCTCTCTCTCTCTGTGTGTGTGTGTGTGGGCAGTCGGGATGAGTTTCAGGATAATTGAAAAAGTATATATTTTTGTATGCACAAAGCGGATAAGGTTATGTTGGATTTGGATTTGGATCATGTGGGACGCACTCAAGTGAATAAATGAGATTGCATCCAAGAGTTTCTTATATGAGCACACACACACACGAAAAGTCGACAATGATGATGACCGCCTCCGCCACACGAAGTGATGCTTTAAAATCCCTACCAAAAAAACTCCTCCAAACATTCATTTTCTTTTAGTGACTCTCTTACAAGAGAAAGTGAGATGGATTTTTGTGTTTGGAATGGAACGCGGTTTTCTTTTGTCCGTTTGAGATTCCTTTTTTTGGTAGAAAATTTGTATCGTAATTCCTAAGTAATGCACTCCATCTTCATCTTCTCTCTGGACGGAGTAATTAGAAAATGCTTTTTACGACGGAAATGAAAGAAAAATATGTTCATTTGAACTTTGCGTCTAATTTCTTTTGCCTCGTCAGAGTTGAGAGACTCGAGACGGAATGTGGGCGATCTAGATCCCCATTTTTCCAACTAACGAAATTGTTTTGAGAAAGAAAAAACAGGGGAAAAAGTGGCTAACAGGATGAGACTCGTCTCGCCTGGAAATTATATATATATTTTTAGATAGACCTTTAATGGTACCATGAAAAACTCTGATCATTTCCGAAGATATTCACTCTTGTTCATCTTGAGTTAGAATGATGAACTCGACCGGACGTAGAAGACTATCCTAGCATTTTTATGAGAGTGACAAAAAATATATTTAAGAAAGCCTGTTTTAATGTCCCTTTTTATGCGAGCACTTGAGTTTACATTGGAACTAAACAGGTTCATAAAATAAATGGGAGAGAGTAAAAGAAATGACACGTGTAAGCAAGCTGGCATAACATCTAATTTTGTAAATGGAGTCGGCTCTGACACAAGTCCTCCTCTTCGTCCATTACTCATCTATCAATTATTTTCACGACGTACAAAATCCCGGAGATGAATAATGTCCTTCAATTTACATAAAAGAAGGGGAAGAAAAGTGCCTGATTTTCTTTGGACTTTGGATGTAATATATTTTATTCATTGAGAGCGTGGGCATGCATTTCCCTCAGCGAGTATCATTCCATCAGTCTAGAATGTGAAGCTTTAAAACGTGTCTTTCTTCGCTTGTGAAAGTGAAAGGTGAGCATGGGAGATATCCGACTCAACTAAAAGCTTTTGAGCTCTCTCTCTCTCTCTCTCTCTCTCTGATGAAATGAGTGAGTAAAAAATCAGTTGGAAATCTCTGGATTCCTATTATGCTCGTTAAAGTTGCAGAAAGTTGCGTTCTCGAATCTCTTCGAAAGGAAACACGAAGACAGTTTTCCAGAGAGCTCCTATCTGCTCACACTTGCTTTGCTCACTGGATTTTGTTAGCTGATCAATAATTTTCCAGAGGATATCGTGCGGCTTTCGGATGTAGTCACGCTTTATGCACACCTGCATTTCATTCAATAGTTCGGAGGAGAGCCCTCTGAACAAAATGTATAAATATATATTCACTCTTGCAACTCAACTTGTTTTCCTCAAAGCGTATATACATGTGGTAGTGTGGTTGGTGTGCTCGTGCTCCTTTTTTCTCTCGCAAATATATGCACCTCGACTACATCACATGCATAATTGAATTCTATTTTCTATCTCTAACTTTCCCAGAGAGAGAGAAAGAGGGGAAAGCACGCGTGTATGTGCTGTGTGCATACTGGAGAAAATTTCTCTTCCCGACAAAATTATTTGCATGCGCAAGGTTTGCTCTCTTTCTCTCTCTGGAAAAGGAAGATTGGATATGAAGCTAGTTATTCAGAGGATTGTGGAGGACGATGAGGAGCACGGTTCACTCCCTCACCTACACACGTTTTTATCTCATTTCGATAATCGTTCCGCGTTCCCCATGAGAGAAATGGATACTCACTCTGACTATATGATGCTCATTAGTCTATTGCTTTCGGGGATGCACTGCCAAATGCCAACCATTAAAAAAAAGTGAAAAAGGAGTCTGCCTTCGTGAGAGCGTTGTACGGATCGATTTGCTTTTTGAATTGGATGCGATCTATATAAAACGTAGTTTTATTCACTTTTCCTCCACGTCGCTCCACCTCACGTAGTCATATTGATTGCCTTGTCTCACACGCGTCAGGTTAAAGGATGTGTCAGAGAATGTGTCACACACGCTATCCCTCCGTTCCACGCATCCACTCCTCGTCTTCTTCTTTAAAACTGGGGGAAATAAAGCGTGGGTTGAAACCATATACGAGCTTGATTGCTGAAGGTGGGAGTTCACAGCAGGACTTCTCCTCCAGATGGGAACTTAATGTGTGCTTATATATGTCTGTCATTGTAGGACTCATATACTCTTTTGTACAGAATGTAAATTGGATTATCCATCTTGAATTAAACAAAAGCCCACGCAAAAATATTTGTCTTGTGGATTGTAGCGTTAAAAAAAGTAAAAGTAAAAAGTACGGTTTTTTATGTGTGAAGTGTGAACCACTGAGACGGAAGACAGAACAATCTTTTTCTTATTCATAGAGTGTCACCTTTGACATGAAGAAATGCTAACGTTTGATCATTTTTTGTGTTGTTTGTGTATTGAATTGGAATAACAGGTACCAGAAGACTGAGTCTGCGATCAAGGCCACAGCGGAGAAGACAACTTCTCTGTTCGGTGGACTTACTGGCGCAGTAAGCCAAAAGATTGGAGCACTCAAGAACACAGAGTCTTTCCGATCTATGGAGGAGCGTGTCACTGGAGCCGTATCGGCAGTCAAGGTAGACATCTACAACGACTTACTATACTCTCTTCTCAATTTTAATGTGAAATGTGTTTGCTGACATATTCAAATCACCACTCCTCCTTTTCACACCTTTTCTCAATATTATTCTTGGAAATGTTTCTTCTCCTGCTTTCCCTTTCTCATCCTTCTCGTCCTCGTCCAGAGAGAAGAGACGAGGAGAGAGGAATCAAATTTACTGATCGTGACAAGAAGAGGATGCGAGGGTGTTTGAGAGAGAGACTCTCTCTCGATTGAGGAACACTCTTTTTATGTACACAACGCATAATATTCTGAGTCTGAGCATAAGGAATTTTTTTTTGGTGAAACGGAAAACGGACAAGAGAAGAGAAGTTTAAGAAGGGATACCTTTCAACTTCAACGATGGCATATGCATATGTGATATTATGTGACAAGAAGACACGATAAGAAAGCTCATTTCCCCCGTTTTCTCCCACTTGCGCGTTTCCTTGTCGAAGGAGTGGGAGCCAAAGTGGAATACTAATGATGTTAGGGGGAGAGAGAGAGTTAGCTTAGTCAGGGAAAAGGGATGCCAGAATTGAAGAAAAAGGGAAATGGGATATACTTGTAGAGGGACATAGGGACACGGGTTTAAAAGGAGCTCCCTTTGAGATGAGAAGGAGGAAAGTCATTGGAGAAAATGCATTGCACAAGACAATAAAAAGAGAGAAGGAGTGAGTAGTAAAAGTTGTAGAGAAAAATAAAGTCCCAAGTGGTTTTTTCTTTTTCAAATTTATAATATAATCAAACCACACACAACCGAGCCAGTTTCATTTTCAAGTAAAAACGGTGGTGGTGACTTTCAGTTGACAAAGAACAGGAATAATGGATATAATAGATATTTGGAACATTGTCAAAAAACGACTGTTTTATACACTCAAGAAATTACTGAAAATGTCATTTTAAAAGGCACAAACTTGTTAAGCTAAAAAAGTTTTTTGGTGATGGATGGATATGGATATAGTCGATAAAATTAAGTGCTTCTGCTATCCGTTCAAATTTCAACCATCTCAGCGATTCCTTTTTTTCAATAATCTCAAAGAAGATATGCGTACCACATACCACTACCACCTTTTAAATTGCATCTTTTGTACAGGCGAGGCGCTCATAAAAATCACATAAAAGCCTGAACAGATTTTTAGGTATTTTCACTTGAATTAGAAACGCACCTTTGAGACGGAGAGAGAAAGTGGATTCTTATGAAAATAAATCCCAGAGGGTGTTAGCAATATCCTGGCACCTTCCAAGCCTATAGCTTTCTTATTGTTTTATTCAGCGGAGAAAAGTCTTGCTTTCTCTCTCCGTTCAAAGTAACAATTTTCAGATGCTGTGTTTAGCTCTCTCTCTCTCTCTCTCATCGATGTCAGCTTTAAGAGAAAGTAATTGGATGTTATATACATACACAAGAAGAAAATGACTACATCGTGGCTAGTACTTTTACTACTTTTATAGTTGTGTTCGTGGAAGTCAGGTATATATTATTGCAACAATTTCTTTCTCTCGTCAAGATCGAGAGCAGCCGGTAGGAAGGAGGGAGAGAGAGATTAGATTTTTCCTTTGATGTGGGGATGACGGTGGAAAGGCGAGATTTTACGGGAGGTAATTTTCCCTTCGCTTTTTATAGGAGCGAACATACGTTATTTCTTTCTTGAGAAAAGAGAAGATGAACATTTTTTACAATAAGCGTGTTTCCTTCCGCACATTTTATATGACAAGGAGGAGAAACTTGTTGGGCTACATACACACATACACACTCACTCATCAGATTTATGTCGAGTCTTGAGAGCTCAAGGCGTCTAATCTTAATATCCCCCGTCTCCTCTTCTCGAGGATTGTGTCGTGGTGCTGGCGGATTAAAGAGAAGAGTAGAAGCTACATTTCACAATTTCGCGACATATATTCTCCTCTCCTTTTTTAATACCTTTTCTCTCTCTTAATCCTGGGAAGGATGTTTACCCGAGGAGAAAGTATAAAGTTTAATTGTGTGTGCTCATTGCTCATCTTAGTTTAATGATCTTATTTTTTCCTTCTCTTTCTCTTTCCTCTTCGAGTTACAGACAAGAATGGGTGGCTCTCGATCAGGGTCTGTGCAGAGTTTTGACGAAGCTCTGCGGGAGGCGACAGCAAATCAGCCGCAAGCAGCGGGTGCTAATAATCCTGAAGGAGTGAACCGACCTAATGGAACACCCACTGCCACCACTCCGAGCGCCGAGGACAAGCCTATCTCATAAAAAGATTTTCGGATACAAGCAAAAAAACAAAAGCAGATTATAAAAAAAATGTGTGTATGTGTCTCCACAATCATATACCGACCCAACAACATCTGAAGAAGAAGAAGAAGAACATTATAGAATTTTACTTGAATGAAATATAAGAGAAATGTATTTAGTGGAAAAGAAGAAGTAATTAACACTCACTCCGTGACTCCGTGTCAACACAATATATGATGTGATGATGAATATACATCTAATATGTGTTTCATCAACTCCGAAATTATATAAAAACACAGGGCTCTGTCGTGTTTCACTGTAAACTTTTGACCATCATCTATAATACCGCCTCTGCTACTCTTTTATTCTAGCTCCACACATCCAGTCTAAAAAATGTAAAATAATAGAGAAATGTAAACTGAAAAAAAATTCAATTTTCTATAGGATTTTCTAGCTTTCTCGTGTGTTTTCTCCCTGTTTTCCTCGTCTGTCCTGGTAGAAGCCGTTAAAATAAAATGCGTTCACATGTGTACATCCATTTGTCCAATATAAGAACTATTTGACCAAGAAAAAATCTATATATTCTCGCACATTTAGAAAAAAAAGGAATTAATTGAAATCAACAATGTTCAGGCCAGGTCAGAGAAATGTTTAGTGAGGACTTTTCGATACTGTTTAAAAAAACCAAATTAAATATTGTAATAATTAACAAAAAAATGCCCTCAGTTACTTTCACTCTAGAGAACAGAACAAGAAGGAGAAGAAGGGAAAATTATATGTGTATAACATTTCATTAAGTAAATCAGGAGAAATGACTATTTTACAAGAATAGGAAGGAGAGTAAATAGAGACAAGTTTTTCGTAGGAAGAGGTGTAAAAATTACATTATTCAATTCAAAGAGGAGAATACAAGAATATTATACCAAAACAGGATACACAATAATAATGTTTGTATTTGCCAGAGGTTGATGCATAATAACGGTTCAGGCGTAATGTTGTAATTGTAATATTTTAGTCAAGTCACAGAAAGAAAAAACAGTTATTATTTCTCTACTCCAAAAAAATAGGAAATTAAGCTAGTTTAATGTAACCGATGAAGTTCTTCTAACAAAAAAATAAAATAAATTCATTCTCTGCTTGTGGCCCTAAAGTTTCAATTGTGTGCTTTGAAATATATGATGATAAACCTCCTCAACAAAAGAAATAATTGAAAAAAAATCCTCGTTTATTACACTTTGCTCATAATGACAATGTTTTGCGAAGAAAAAAATCTTAAAACCTAAGAAGAAAACCCTGTGCCACTTCAAACTGTAAAAAATTAAGTTTTCCATTTCTTGTGAACTTCAAAAAAAATTATTTTCTATTGCTACATAACCTGTCTGTGTCTAACTCAAAACTTTAATCTTGTTACTTAAAAAAGTGAAGAAAAAAATGTCCTTAAATAATGTAAACTGCGTACCTTTACCATATTTGTCTGCTTCAACATGATTATATGACTAACGTGTATAATAACATACGTATATTTTTTCTTGGAAAGAAAATATCATGTACTACATTTACATATTGTTATTGTCTTGAGAAAACGAGGAGGAAGAAGATGCTTGTGATCGTCAAACCTGTTAATTAATTATTACATTTTACATTTAACCTTGGCTTCTTGTTTGAGCCCGAGATTGGTATTGTTGATGAATTTTTTGTTGTTGTCGACTCTACTCCACTGGGAAGGTATTATCATACAAATTATTCCATTCGGATTTTGTGTACATGTTATTAATTTTGTGTGGACATACAATCTACATTCTAAATTTACTCGCATGCTTGCTATGCACCTTTTATATGTAAATGTAAATCGCAAATGTTCCTTTTGTAATTCCCGTGTTTTCCTACATTCTACATTAATATATTATTCTAAACTTGCTGAAAATATCTAAAGAAAGTTGTGTGCCCATATACCCATAAACATTTTCTGTCTGCCCTTTTGTGTATTTTAAAGCTGGAGACTTCATCTAGAATTTACAACGCTGGAAATCTCGCAAGTCGGTAATAGTTGTACGGAGATATGATGGACATGCACATACAGAGTAGAAGAAGGAGAAGAATATTAGGAGAAATGGGATAAATCACGGTGTATTATTCGTTCATTTTTTCCAGAACAATATATTTGTAGGGGTAAAATCTTTCAATTTACATTATCAACATCATCACATAAATAGATCTACGTATTATATATGGCCTTAGGACATGAGGATATTTTATGCAATACTTTTACGAAGATATATATTATGGGAAACGGGAGAGAACATATATTGATTATAACCAAAAGTCCGAACCTTATATACACAAAAAAAATTAGTCTTCTCTCTTTACAATAATAATAACTATTTATTCTCAAACTGCTTCAAGAAAATGGTTTTCCAATATATTATTACAGTTGTTGTATTGTAGCACACACACGAATCCAGTTGTATAAAGTCAAGTAAAAATGTACTTGTTTCCGCCTCCTCGCTTTCATCAAATTTCATTTACCAAAAAGTTTGAGAAGCGAGATACAGATAAATTATAATAATGTTTCAAACCTACCAAAAACATGTTCTATAACGAAGAAAAAACTTTAACGATTTAATTAAGACAGAAAAAGAATGAATAGAAGAAAGAAAGAAGGAAACCCCTTTATTGAACACAGTCCATATATAAAAAAATTGATATCTATGTGCGTGTGTATTTAACAAGGCCGCAGTAGAAAATTTAAACAAAAATGATGATGATGATGATTTATGAATGACACTATTTCGACTCACGAGAAAAATTGGAAGTTGAAGGAGAATTGAGTTTGAGACGACGAGAGAGATTTTTTATATTTAATTTTGTGTTGTCTCTCGAGAATAATCGTCGATGAGCAAGTTTGAATGCAATTTTGTAGTTGCAGTGAATGATTTATAAAAAAAGACTTTGACTAGGATAGAATATAGAGTTTTTTTGTGCATGTAAAACATCGAATGTTTTCTCTCCGTTTCGTGTTTAAACTCACATTTTGTTGTTTTTGTTTTCCGTAGTTTTTGTAGCATTTATAATTGCTTGTAGTAATGGTAGCATACGAGTACTTGGTTGGTGTAATTTCCTATTTTGTTAAACAGGTTTAGTATTTTCGGGTTTTGGGGCTACGACTGTAAAGTGGTTGAGAAACGTGGTACACAAAATCGGTTAAAAAACATGAGTATTGTATGTCGAAAAGAAAAAAATATATAAAAACATTCGTCGTCTTCAAAAATAAATCTGAAAAAAAACATACTAAAAATGTATCTGATTCATACAAGTGTCGGCAATAAAAACACTTCTAGAGTTCCAATGGTGTGGTGGCCAAAAAATTATACAATTCCCCTCTGTTCTACTTTATTTCTACTTTTCATCTTAATCTTATTTCATATCTAACTTTTGTGGTTCACACGGTCAATCTGGAGAAGCAATCTCTGGATGCTAAGGTCTAAGATGCTATCTGAATCCGTCATAAAAATACGAGCACGTAATATGTACCTTCGTTACGTGTTCGAGTTGATTGCATAAAATGACTTACTAACTTCACACAGACTTTATTCCTGATTGACCGCATTGCTCAATATGAAATAAACATTTTGGCATTTATTTTTCTCCTTCTCAAACTTCGGATCATGCCATCGTCAAAAGCATCCTTACTTTTGTCCATGCTCCCCAGTCTTCCAGGAAAAAGCAAAAGGCAGAGAGCCGAAGGAATGAAAAAGTAGAGAGATGCGTTGAAAAGGTTACAAAGAAGGTGTATGTATGATGGAGAGCCTCTGGTGAAATGAAATGAGAATAACCAAAAGATTGTTGGCAACTTGAAAAGTAGTTTCGCTTGTGTTGAAAGCAAAAAAGTTTCAATCTGCAATTCAATTTTAGAGTGAAGCACACACACAAACTAACAAAAAAAACTTTGTACTTTGGGGAAAAGTTACTCAAGTGTGGGATGAAATGTGTAGTCCTAGTCGACACAAAGTACAAAAAGTGTATATACACACAAGCCGAAATATATTTCAGATGCATAATGCATGGGAATGAAGTTTGAAAAGAGCAATATGGAGAAGATCGTCTGTCAAACAAGATTCCTTTGAATTTGAAAGACAACAAATTCCCAAAGTCCAAAAGATATTTGCTGATAAAACGGATACAATCAGTTTCGATCCAAAACTTAAACATGAACTTGCGCAACCATATGCTCCCACTATCGAGGAAATAATTATCAAAAAATATCTAGTTTTCTTATTTAAGCAAATTATAATTGCTCAAATCATGCTCATCAAAAAACTGAAAAAGGGAAATGAAAATAGAGCTTGTATTTTGACAGCAAAAACTTTCCATACATTTTTTCCTACAAAACAGAGCCAATTTCGTTGATTACGATGAGCGGAGAGCTACAATACGTTTATTCATGCAATAAGTGATGTGAAGAGAACTTGCCACTTGCTCAAGTAAAAAAATATGTGCTCATAAGCCGAAGCCGCAAATCTCACCCAAAAAATTACGTGCTTCCATCCAAAAAACAAATTCCTGGAGTACCTTCTTCTTTCCTCACACAAGCCCGGTTCTCTTTAGTAAGAATGTAATAATATTTTTTCTATCTCTCCTTCGCAACTTTGAACGAGAGAAGTTACACAAAAATCTCAAGTATTTCAAGAAGAATGGATACATTTTTGTATTATTCTTGTATGAAATGGAACTAGCGAGGCATGCCTCGAAGGAAGTTGCACGACCGCTTTTTTAAACATGTTCTTCGCATCACCAAAAGCCCTGTGCAATCTTAGCGAAACAGGTACTACATCTCTGCATATCTGTACTTTGGCATGGGGCATGGATGAGTATATTTGATCTCAATGCCAGATTTAAAAGGGTTTTTACTCCTTCCTTCTCCAGACTCCGTGAAGAAACTTCTCAAGAAGGAGATTGAGATAGGATGTGTGGAGAGGATGCCAAGAGGAGAGGAGAGGTGTACAGGTGTTCTCATGTCTTGAGATATGAGCGATGCGCCGAGTGTGAAGAGATGAAGCAAGCGAAGGAGCAGCTGGGCAATAATATCTTGACTTTGACTTTGACAGCGAAGAGGTTTACTTTACTTCTTACATTGCAAGTCGCAACTCAAAAACATCCAATCATATTCATGGTTGAAGATCTACAAGAGTGAGAGTGAAGAAAACGTCACAAATGTCATAAATTAGGAAAATATTGATTGATTGGATTTCCATATTTCCCAACCACCTCCACACCCCCAAAACCCACTCATACTTTTTTAAAGAAACTTTCAAGAGATTTTTGATCCGACAAAAAAATGGGTATAGCCGCACCGATAGTAACTTTGTTGGTGGCCGCGACCGGGATCTCGATAGGGATCCTGAGCTACTGCCTCCTTCAAGACGGGGAGCTTCCCTCCTTCCCGGAAAATCAATTTTGGGGCCCCTCGGCGCGACAAGGGAAGAAGGAGGACACTTCCATCAAAACTTTCCAGATCAACATCTCGGAGAAAGTTTTGACAGATCTCAAGACTCGTCTCAAGTTGGAAGTGGCAACTTTGGAGGAGCGAGTGGCGGATCCGGTGGAGGGAGCCCAGTTCCGTTGGGGCTTCACCAAGAAGCTCCTCAAGCGAGTGCAGGACTACTGGCTGAACAGGTACGACTGGAGGCAGAGGGAAGCTCAGCTGAACAAGTATCCCCACTTCAAGACGAGCATTTCAGGGATCGAGATCCACTTCCAGCATGTCAAACCGTCGCAGGCTCAAACTCAGAAGAAGTTTCGGAAGGGGACGAGACCACTCCTGCTCCTCCATGGATGGCCGGGCTCCTTCATCGAGTTCCAGAAACTCATTCCGAAACTTGTTGAGCCGCAGGATTCCGAGATCAATTTTGAGGTAAAAAAATATATAAATAAACTTGACAATTTGAGAGGGAAATCGATATTTCAGCAAGGAAAAAACTTTTAATTTCTGTCGTCTGCTTCAGCTTGTGATCCCATCTTTACCTGGATTTGGATTCTCAGAAGCCGCCAGCCGTCAAGGATTGGGTCCCCCGGAAGTCGCTCAAATTCTGGTGAAATTGATGAAGAGACTTGGTCATGACAAGTTCTACGTGCACGGCGGTGACTGGGGGAGTATCATTGCCGCGGATATGGCCACCATGTTCAAGGACAAGTATGCTTCAGCTTCAATGATTCAAAACCTTCTAAAACCTTTAATGAAAACCACATTTTAAAAATTTATGTTTTCTCTTTTTTATAGTATTTTAGGTGCACACATGACCATGTGCAACAGCTTCCATCCGAGAGCAGTGCTCAAGTTTGGTGCTGTTTTAGCCGTTCCTCAACTACTCCTCCCCGCCGAGGAGGTTGCTACGTACTCGCCTTTGTGCGCGTTTCTGAAAAACCTGGCCACCGAAGCCGGCTACATGTACGTTCAGGCAACAAAGCCCGAAACAACTGGAATCGCACTCGCAAACTCGCCGAGTGGCCTGGCAGCCTACATCCTCGAGAAGTTTTCTTTCTGGACAAACTCAGACTGGCTGAGTAAGGAGGACGGCGGAATATTTCCTCATTATGATATGGACACCCTCCTCGACAACGTTATGGTCCACTGGTTGGCCAAGGTGACGCCGGGCTATCGACTCTACACCGAATATCTGAACCCAATGACGTCCACCCACTGGCCTTTGGAGAGGGTTCCAACAATGGTGCCTGTAGCTTGTCGCAACTTCCCCAAGGAGCCGCTCTCCCACCCGAAGTTCGTCGTGGAGGAGAAGTTCCAGAATTTGGTGCGGTTCAGTGTGTCCAAGACGGGAGGACACTTTAGTGCATTTGAATTGCCGAATGAGCTCGCTGCGGATGTTGTCACCTCACTCAATCTCATCGAGAGTGTGGGAAGTCGGAAGCAGTCAGAGTCGAAACAGGGGAAGAAGAATAATTGAGAATTTTACCAAGAAATTGACGTGATATTTAAAAAAAATGTATTATTTTCAACCAAAGAAATTGTGGAGAAGAAGAGTAAAGAGGAAAAATGTACATCAGAATTAAGTATTACTTCATTGAGCACATAAAAAGAATGAAAGTTTGTGGGTGGTCACACGTCACAATAAAATGCTACCTATTTTACTCGACTATTCCACCCGAAGGCAAGATTGTTTGGGTAAATGTGTCTTAAATATCCGAACAGTATTTAGATAATAAATGTGGCAAAGAGAGCTTAAGAACGCATCCATACGGAGAGTAATACTTGGGAGATTCCCTACATTCTCGAATCATCTGGAGCCATTCATTCAGCTGTGAAATAACCTGTCACTTTCAGGCATGCACCTTCCCCTCCCTGGCATTAGACAACTTTTCATGATGAGATGAGAATGAGAAGAAACAATATTGCCACGATAGTGATACACATTTATTATTATTATTTATGACTGAATGAGCTGATGCGGTAACCCTACACCTGGAAATTAATTTTGTGTCAAATTCCAGCATGATCCGACATAATAATCTACTCCGCCACGTAATTATTTTCTATAAAAAGAATAGGCAACGCTGAGTCGCTCACTTAATCATTTTGTTACCTTCCACCAGTTTAGTTCGGACGGAGGAAAATAAATTGTCAGTTTCCCCATTTCCAGCTTGATTAATATTACATTCACTTTACAAGACGACACGGAGATTTTTTTAGGGAAAATTTGCGTTCAAAATGAATTTTTTGTGGCTAACGTTGAGTATCTGCACTTTTCTTGTCGCCGTTACTGAGTTTGTTTCCGCTGGCGGCGGAATTCCTGGGGATATCGATCCAGAGGCGAGAATTAATATCAAACTAAATTATTTACTTTTAAAAGTTAGATTAATTATTTTGGAAGCGTATAAAATAATTTATTTTCTTTTTGAAGACGGCGGAGATGTTGGATAGATACGTGAAGATGCGTCGGATCTCGCCGTTTGGCTACATGGGCGGCCTCCCATCCTGGCTGAATAATCCGCAGAAGAGGAACTCTGAGCTGATCAACTCCATCCTTGGCTTGCCGAAGGAGATGAACAACGCTGGGAGGAAGAAATAGTCGCTGGGTTGCTGGATAAGAATTATATAGGCTAGTTGCCAATCTCCAATTGGCAGATGTTGTTTGCAAAACATCTTCGAAATCCCGACAAGGGTTAAATTTTAAATGTAGCTTATAACTTGTGTATAAAATGACCATTTATTTTTATGAATATTCAGTTGAATGGGGCAGTTGTGTGAAAGAATATCTCCTAATCTTTTTCCTTTCTCCAGTAATCTAGTACATAATTTGAAGAAATGAATGTTTCAAACGCAAACCCATAATAAAAGATTTTCCAAGTTTGGCATGCGTGCAAACTTATAATTACTTTGTTAAGATATTATCATCTGTCGACAGAAACCTAATGTAAAATGGTAAGATTGTAACTGAGTTATGTGTTTGGGGTTAGCATGGATTTGATTAAAGTCAGGCTGATTGCGGTCATTTGTGAAGCATCTTGAAACCTCTGAGTTGATACGATTTTTGAATGATTTTCTACCTCATATAAACACATTTCAGCAGTTGGGAATCTCTCATTTCACTTTCAACAAAGATTCGAAATAAAAATATACGTCTAGCATCCTCTGACAAGTTTGGAGTTGGTGTCATAAAATAAATTTGAGCAAAGGAAAGCCGAAGACCTGTGGAAAAATGAGGTGGCTTCTAATCATTCTGGTTGTTTGCTCAACAACTTTGGTTAAAGCAGCTCACATTCACGAAGGTAAGTAAATCCTTTTAATTAATCCAGTTTTTAAAATAGAAAACCTACTTTCATGATATATTCCTTGGACTGGTAGGAGTTGGGAGACACAACGAGACCAAGGCGCCTGAATGGGGTCTAAGTGAACGTAAGTAGAGAGAATCTCGAGTCACCCCTTTCTTAAGCTATATGTGCAAGAAGAAGTCTAAATTTATATTTTTCTAATCAACATTATACGCTAGCAAGCAAAAGGATTAACTGCAGCCTTGATGACTTCAACGAGATCCAAAGGAAGGTCACCACTGCACTGGAAAATGAGTTGGAGACGCTTCTACTCTCAAGGTCTCGAAAGGTCTCCAGAATGATTTCTCATGACAGGCATGAGTACGTCCGAGTGGCGCAAAGGGATCTGGATGGATTGCTGAAGACAAGGGCCAGGGCGAATCCAGTAGAAGGAGATGGCCTCGCTGGGACGAAGGCAGACATTCTCTCCAGTAAATTGGCGTGCCTTTCTCTGAGAAACGAGGACAAGATCAACCTTCGCCGCCTTGTCGAAACCACCGTCAACCAGGTTCTTGATGACGTGAAAAGAGAAAGGCAGCGGAAAATAGTCGAGGAAGACCAGAGTCCACTTCGTTCTTTGGAATTGGACCTCACTCATACAAACCATGATCACGGTTTGAGTCAATGAAAAGCTAACCTGTGAAAATGTCAATAAAATCATCTTCAAATTTTGCTCTACCCGAGCTCATGAAACGCAAACGACTAATTAGTCTTGTACTTTTGTCGTCACTCAAATAAGGAAACACCATTCTCATTAGCGTTCTACTCTAATCGTATTTTTGTACTTGGATTATACTTGTTTCCTTCAACCTGATAACAAAGTCTGCCTCTGCCTTCACTAAACTTTTCGAGGAAAACCTCGAAGATAACAGAAAGCCACTCCTCCCACGATCCCGAAGAATGAATCATGCAAAACCCTCTCTCTCTGCGTTAATTAAGAGATTAGTCGAGACAAAAGAAAATGCGTATTCATGTAATATGCCACTGGAAATGCTGCACACTAATGACAAATGACGCAACATTACTCATCAAAGACGCAAGACAAATGGAGTTCACACAATCATAATTGCTGTCCATTTTCGTTCATATATTTAGTCTCCAGTATAAAAGCTGCAACTTGTTCATTCACCAACCATTCTGAATTCGGAAGAAGTTGCTTGACAGAGTTTTTGAAAGAGAAAATACATTTTTGGAAAGATGAAGTGCGCATTTATCCTCGCTGCAATTCTTGTTGCGGCTTACGCCATCCCAATCAAGGAGGAGGTGGCTGAAGGTCTCAAAGAAGGTATGTAAAGAGGAGGTCAGGGATTTGTCGGGTCGGGTATAATAAGATTCCAATTTTTAAGTTTTCATTTGATTAAATTTCCTTCAGAACAAAACAAGAATGAAACGATGTCCGGAAACAGTACCACTGAGGAGCACTCTCGTAAGTTTTGGTTTCGACCTTTACTCGAAAATTTTAATAATTTGAGCACTGAAGGCCCGTTCTACATGTATACCCTCCGTCTCTTTCGAGTAGGCCCAAAGCGAGAATGCGACCTGGTTGACCTGAACAAACTGCAGACCCGCCTTACTTCCTCACTTGAGAAGCAAATCGAACTGTTACTCACTGCCCATACTCCAACTCCAACGGACGCTCCTGCAGTAATCCGAGCCCGTCGTGACTCTTCATCTGCCGCTGGGGCTTCATCGGAAGTTGGTGCGGATGGGAAGACAAAGTCAACTGCTTTCGCCAAGAGCAAACACACACACGCAGAGAAAGAGAAGGAGCCACTTCCAGAAGCTCCAGCCATGCTCAAGGAAGGAGGACATCCCGCAGAAGGGCATCATGCAATTGTCCCAGTTCTCCCCAATGGCGGCGACGGTGGAAGTGGTTCTCCATCTGCAGGCGGTGACGGAGGCATGCTTCACCCACTTCGACCATCCGGTGGTTTAGATGGAAGACCAGAAGGACCAGCACCAATGCCTGGTATGCCCCATCCAGACGGACATGATGACAATGTTCCAGCGCAAGTGCCACCCAAGGGCAACACCGTTCAAAACGCCAAGTCTGTCGCCAGCAAAGAGAAGGGAATTGCTGTAGCTTCAGCTGTTGCCAAGAGGGAAGCTGTTATCCAGACTGTGGGCGCTTCTGGACACAAGGCTGTTGTCACCGCTGGATCTCACAAGGGAGCTGGTGAGTTCATTAAAGATAAATCCAGACACGATAACCCAAATTCTCGTTTAACTAATTTTCATCTTGGTCCCACCAGAAACCAACGTGCAAAAGCTTGAAGCTGATGGGCAGGAACTTGGCATTGCCTCTGCCGTTGTTGACAAGAAGAACGCCAGTCCCGACTTGAAAAATGGAAAGCCTTCCGGCCCCGAGGTGACCGTTCAGAGCGTGAAGGCTGCAGGAAAGAAGGCAGTCGCCACAGCTGAGAACAAGAAGGGAGGAAACACTATGCAGGACGCTGCCGCTGTTGGAGAAAACCTTGCCGTAGCATCTGTGACTTCCAGTGAAGAGGGAGATCATCCTGCTGCTCCAGGTGCCCTTGGTGCCATGTCCAAGCGCGATGTCCATCTCTTCAAGACTGGAGACCTTGATGACATTTTTGATGACGACGATGACGATAACCACCACAATCACCGAGTTGTTCTCCTTCACGGAAGACGAAAGAGAGAGCTGTGCACTCCCCTGAAAATGGACGACAACCTCCGCCTCCTCATCAAGGGCACGGTCGCCCAAGCTTTCGCCGACATTCGTAAGGAAGCTCTCCTCGGAGTCAGCGACATTGTTGACACTGACTAAATAGATTTAAGAGCTGAAGCTACTAAAAACTACTTCTATTCTTCCATGATTTCAATAAAATAAAAATGTGACATAAAAATCACTCAATTTTCTCTTTATTTCCTGAATTTAAAAATAATTATTGCATTTTTAAATATTCATAGTCCACCATTATACATTTGACTCTGCTCCAGAATCCATTGAACGTAAAAAGCGAGCTCAGTGCTCTGATCGTTTGGTCCAGGAATGCCACAACCTATTTATATAAATAATTTAATAATTGTAATAATTATAAATAATTATCTTCGACTTGAGAAACTTTTGGAAAATGTCAAGTTATCGTACAATCTGGGAGTGGGCACGGAAAGTGGGAAAGCACTGCAGCGACATAAGAATTGTTCCCTTGAGTGATTAGAGGAGAGCCAGCATCACCCTGACATCCTCCTCTCCCTCCTTCATCCCCTCCAGTACACAAAATTTCCGGACGCACATATTGGCTCACCCATTCCTCGCAGCCGGGATCGCTGTACGTGTCTAAAGTGACCTTCTGGAGATCCTCAAACATTGGCTCGCCATATTGGATACTCCCCCATCCAGAGAGGACAACAGGCTCTGGAGAAATGTCGACCATTTGATGAAAAATATTGCTCACTTTGTTAATAATAGTTTCATGACAATGTTCATTTTTTACTCGGAAACGTTTCGATGAACGAAGATGGGAGAGCGGTTGCGGAAATGTTCTCGTTGAATTCATACGGCTCGTCGAGGAAGAGGAGAGACAAGTCGTTGTCCAGTGTGGTTCCATTGTAGCCTGGATGAACAACGGAGAAATTGACAGCTCTCACCTGCTCCCAAGGAACGCTCTCAGTGCGTTTCAGAGATCCAGCGACAACTTGGTCAATTGGAGGACTTCTTGGGTCCGTGCAAGCTCCAGCGGTGACAACGAGATTTGGACTGAGAATGGCTCCGCCACAAATGTGACCAAAGCCAGCATTTCGGAGACTGACTTGAAAGGGGAATTCTCCGGAGGAGGCAGGTTCCCCGCCTACAATACGACCTTCTGGTAGTCCAAATGATAAAGTGGAAAACGCTACAACAACTAGAAATTTTGCAATTAAATTATTCCTCCCAAATTCCATCTTGCTTTGGTAAAATTGATCGGGATTTGAGAATGTGTTGCAGAGAGCAAACGTGACTTTACCTCCAAGTCCAAACAGAACTTTTTGTATGGAATTTATTTGTTGGATTTAATTTATCAAGAATGCGATATGATGGTCCATTTTCAGGGTAAAACCTTGGCTTTATCCTACCGATAATCGGTAGTCACTCACATGCACCTGCTTTTGCTGCTTCAAATTTATCATTTGGCAAGTTCTGAGTTATCTTTTGACAAATTGAATTGCCTGGATTTTCCTTACACTTCGTTTGCCAATTAACCCTTATGATTTTGATTCATTCGCAAACCAATTCTTTATATACTTAGATTAGCATCAAGTGCGTGCGCAAAATCAACAAAAGTGGTTATTCAACCAATACACAAGTGGAATCAGAACAAACTTTATTTTTATTTTTAGATTCCAGTTTACATTTTGTCACGTACGATTAATGTGCCAACAAGAGCTTCCAAATATAAGTGTTGTGAATTGAGACACGGTTGTAGCATCCATCGTGGAAACACTTTCGCAAGAAACTTTAGAGCTCTGTTTTCACTCGGTATTATTATTAAATATCTATACTCGTTGTTATTACATTGACGTTTGAACATGTGTACTCTATCCTAGAGTTTAAATATAGTCGAGATGAATAAAGTTTGTAATTGATATCTACACGTTGATTGGTCTTTATTTGGCACTGACGTGCTATTTTACACACAAAAAATATGTACTTGCGACTGGGATTTTTCTTAAAACAAAAGATCGCTGAAAATCATAAATCTGTTATGCTCCAAGATCCAAGTAAAACTCTTCAGTTTCGAAAGAAATTAATGAATTATTCATGACAATGGAACGTATCATGCTGATAATCTCGGCGATTCTCATAATTGCCCTCAACCCGAAAGCCGAAGCTTGCTACAAATTGCATGAAAACCGACAAACAATGAGAACAGTATCCAGGAACTTCTTGACCTCTGCACCAACGACTGTCGTTCGCCAGACTGCCTCTTCGTTGACCCGTTCGAGGCAGCACGACATTGAGAAGCAGGTGCACCGCCAACGGTGCCCACAATACCTTGTTCGGAGGATGACATGATAGCGTTGCGAAAGGCGCAGGAAATCGGGAGAGAATAAATGCGTATAAATATTCGAGTCTAGGACAAACTTGTGTTGTACGAAATGTGAGCATATGAATGAAGTTTTTCAATAAAATTGTATGCATAACTAATGATTCATTTCATTAGTACTCACACTTTCATTAGTAATGAAAGTCGTTATTGGCATATTCTACCTGACATTTTAGCCATTCTCTCTCTTGCATTCTCATACGAAGCAGACGTGTGTGACAAGCTGTCTGTGTATAAATACGACACACATAGATATCTT
>JAQFZW010000396.1:0-63973 GCA_034687055.1 Heteromurus nitidus
GCGATGTGTCAATTGATACTTTGCAGGCTAAAATTTACTCAACCTATATGCACGACGGGGTGATAAATTTATTTATAACTTGTCAGTGTGCTACGAACTCATTACATATAACCCCTAACCATTAGTTTCGAACTTGTTCGGCTTGAGTTTTTATGGAAACGGAAACGGGAGCGAGGACGCTGCTGACGACAACGCAATGGAGAGAGAAGAGCAAAGGAAAGTGGTACATTTCGTTCAAATCTAAATGTAACAAACCGTATTCTTCGAGTTCGGTTGAAATTGTATATCTCTACCATAATAATTTATGCGTCCTTTTCAAGTGGAAACGGTAAAACTTGGAGCATTCAAAGATTTATATGCTGTAGCTTTTAGATAGAAAGGAACATGGTACATCTATCCATTTACATAAAAATATATACCAAGGTTGAATTCCGTCAATGACTAACTAGAGATGATTTTAAATTACAATATTTCTGTTATTCGGAACAAAATGTCAAAGTGTCACGACGTTCAACAATTTCTTTTTGAAAAATCAATAAATTAGTCTAACACAGAAGCAAGACAAAGACTTGGCTTAAATTGGTAGTCAGTCTTTGCCTTGTTTCGGAATAAGAAAATAAAAGATAAAAGTGGATGATTTTTTGATAGAATTTAATTACTAAATTTGTGTATTAAATTTATTCCGTGGTCAATCCAATAATGAAGACTAGGTTACACAGAAAGAAAACTTCTGAGGGCTGAAATCTGCCTGGATGTGTACGCATCCATCAAAATAGAGAGATGATAGATTGCACACAGCCCCAGCTTTTATCTGTAAAACATTTCTACATAAAACTCGCAAGTGAGCTTAAATCAAATACTCTTCAGCACAAACCAAAGACGAATCACACAACTCACTCAACTGTGACGAACCGTGATTTTTGTGGACTTTGGAAAGGGTGCACTTACCATACCATCATACCTCTGTACATAATACACTCTTTGGACTTTTGGACAGAGACATAGCCAACCCTATGGGCCCTGAACTATACACGTTTGAAAAAATATGAATCATTCCATGGCTGCAGTGAATCATTATTTCCTGCCCAACCAAAGCAAAGTAATAAATGATCAGTCAGTAGAATAGGCAGCGGGAATGCAGGGGGATGGTCACAGTCATTACTCTTGCCAACTCATCTACTATTTACTTTTTTTAAGGGACTTAAAACACGAATGATCAAGCACATCTCTGACTCTCCAGCATCACAAAATCACAACAGGGACGGAGAGAGGGAGCACAGAATATGTGCTGAATTTGTAAAAAAAAACAAGAAATGACGTGTCCAAGGAAAACTCTTATTGCTCATCCATTCCCGTTCCAGCATTCACAGTGTACTTTTTTAGGAGACTCACCACGAATTACGAGCATAATAGCAAAATATCTTCACGATACAAAAAATAAGAGCATGGAAAAGCCTCGTCCGTGACACGTTATGCTTGTTGGTTGTTATCAAAAAGGAAGAAACAAAATCACGTAATTGTACATGGGTTTTGATATTTAACTCTGCAACATCAACCTTAATATATATTGCTTTTTGGAAGTTTTACGAATTGAGACAACCCAGTGCCTGCGTAGATATAATAATAAAAACTTTACAAAAAACACACACTTGAGTCAGGCTTGGAAAAAAAGAAAATGGAGCTTTTAAGAGAGATTTCCCTTTGTGTCGTTTAGAAAAAGTCCATTGTGAATGAGTTATACATGAACACACGACGTTCAAAATGGTGATAAAGATGAATGATCATCATCACTTCACTTTTTCACAAAAGCGATATATATTTTTTCTCCGTGTACAGGGATGCATATATGCCTATATATACGCAAGCCTCATTTGTAGCAGTCAACCATACCATTTTTTTAACCAGGCAAAGGTGCTTCATCGCAGCGAGAGAAATGGAGATCTGGTGAATGTGATCAGCTTTTTTGTGTTCAATGGAGAGAGGACAAATAATATCCTCTGACAATAGCGTAATAAATGCTCTGCAAATGCGTATCTCTTTCGAATGAAGGGAAGTCATTTTATTACATTTACCTTTCCAGGCTTTGCTTCTCAATGTCGATTTTTGGCTCACATCACATGAGGAGAGCATCTCCTCGACAAAGTTTGTCCATAAAAACTGGTGAATGAAAAGAGGAGAATCCACGACGAAAATAAAATAAGGATTTGCGTCGTTGGATGATATCTCTGAGTCAAAAATATGGTTTTTATCTCAATTCCTCAACAATTTTTACCATCAAATTCTCCAACACAACTGCAAGTCATACTATACCGCAGGACAGGGAAGAATGGAAAGCACACGCAAAATTGAAGGTGCAATTGTCTAAATTGAATTTTTTATCGTACAAAATACAGAGCGTCCATTATGTTTCCTTTGCATATTAGGAATGCCTACAAATCCTCCAACAAAAATTGATAAATAACCATACACCTCAAATCAAGGTAATGCAACAATGAGCATATTACTTTCTTCATTTTTTTCCATCGTCATCTCATCACTGACTCTCCATGAATTACGCACACAGACGGAATAAAAAATTTCGTAGGATGAAAGAATAAAAACTGAAATGCAAAGGGTAGTTTTTTAAAGGCATACGTTCTCTGATAAGGCCATGGTTTTGTATCACATTTTGCTTGTGGGTGTGGGATTGTGGTTTCTACCACAAGACAACCTAGACAAAGGCATGGTGCTCTATACATATATACTAAACTCCACGATTCTTTCTACTGATTGCTTCATCATTCCGCATAAACATTGTTGCCGAGACCATCATTTTTCTTCATGAATCATATCCCATGATCCCAACCCAACCAAACTTGAGCGCAAGTTCAAGTAAGAAAACGTTGTTGAAGAAACCAAAACTTCCGTTCTGGGCTGTGTCTCGCTGACAAAATAAAAATTCAATTACAATTACAATGCACAAAACTTTCTTCTTCGAAGAGACATCAAGTGGCCATGCATAACCGTAAAACACTGAAGAAAAAAACCTTCTAAAACTTTATCATCGTCATCGTCAGACGAGAGTTCATCATCATATCCCAAAAATGATCATCTTCATCACCACTCCGCACCACACTCAGTGCCTTCATCGTCGTCGTCGGTCGGTGCTACACCGAAAATCAAAAAAATTTAAAACGATGATGCATTATAGGTGTATCCCAAACGCAATCCATCCGTCCGTCTTTCTTCATCCAAAAACGCTTTTTTGTCTTGTTGTCGGCGGCGCCAACGTTCTTGTCAGTTACAGAGAGTAGAAAAGAAAAACGTACACAGCAAAGTAGACATGCTGACTCTCCTCTGCTGATCCACACTGACTTTGTACTTTGGTGATTTACTATCACATCAACCATAACCGCTGTAAATTGTCGAGGAGATGCCGCTCTGATGATACCACATTTCATATTTTTTCATCTACATCTATCTACCTGATGAAATTATGCGCAATAACTTTTATGCGCGTAAACTCCAAGTACTAGACAATCATGTTGATATAAGAAGCCAATTTGCATCCAAAAAAGTAAAAAAGTGCATTGCATTGTCAAAAGCGACAGCGGAATAGGTACATACATGCATGAGCGCATTTCTTCTTATCATAATTTTTGAACTGTTGAAAACGACGTCTCTAATCAGTAGACGAAAAAATGAAGCTGCAACTTTTTTTGCCCTGGATTCAGATCACTTGATACGAAACGAAGCATGAATTTTTATATATTCTTGTAAGAAATATCTATCGCATCACATGCCAATATCAATAAATCTAGTACAATCGGGAAATTTAAAAGATGATGTTAGAGCATATTGCTCAAGGGCCCGACACAAGAAAGTGCATTAAAATTGCATGTAACAATAATTTGCTGCGGTGTATTATTGATTGCACTATGCTACGTTTTTTTCATGCATTTTATTGCCACAAAGTTTGAATGTGGGAAATGGGATATTAGGGTGGTATCTCTTTTGCGTAGTCAATCGAATCATGGTGATCGTAAGAGATGATAAAAAAATATATTTCTCTCAGAGACTTTAGGCCAGGCCACTCATTAAAAATAGCTTGGTGTTGAGAATGAAAAAATAAATCGTGCACGTTTTGTAAGTGTGCTTGTCGCACTAAAATCCCATGAAAATTGGTAAAAGAAAAGTAAAAGCGATGGTTTCACATCTCTTTTCTTCCTTTGGTAAGAAAAAAGTACGCAAATTATGGGAATGGGACCATGAGAGGAGGGCAATGGAACAAAAGCGGTGCCACTAGGGATGTATACCAATGCGGTACGTTCTTGTGTGACATAGTGCACCGGTGGCGATGTCAAAATTTGGTTGATCTTTGCGTGGTTTCTTCAAAACTCTCTTTCCTTCGGTGTGGTGACTATACTAATTTTAATGGAGACGAGAAAGTACAATGATGTTGATGCGAGTTGAATTTGACACCACAATAATAATATATGCAACCAAACCACCAATACATGACGAATTATTGAAAGGCTTCAGAAATTTCATCTGAGCATATCTTGACGGTATAATCGTTTGAACGGAACATTTAGTCAAACTTGACGAAACACACCTGTGAACAATCTATTTTGATAACAATGGAGTACAAAAATAATGCATCCTGACGCTTTTGGAAGACGTGAATCAACTCTGCCGAAACTGGAAGCGTATGTAGCTACAAGCGTTCAAGTTCAAGGTCAAGAATGTGCACGGGAATTGTATGCCTACACCCAACTTCAGTTCACTTCACCAGAAAAGACCTCTCTGGAATTTAGTATTTCACGAAGCATGTTTTCAGTCGGTTTATGTGTGAACTTTTAAAGTGCAGTAGTCACGCAGTGCAATGATGGGAACCAAACTGAACGGTCATTTACTCGCTAGTTTCCTGTCTAAATCCATTTTGTCTTGCGTAAAGCGAAAGACAGAGGTGGACGGATCCACATTCCCAGAGGAGGCAAACTGAAAGGTATCACACGCACTTTATTACAGGGGAGAGAAGAGCAGGTACATCCATGGATATTCTCAAAGAGGCATCGAACTTCAGTGTGTATATATTCTTTAGATATATCCACGAACTACCGACCATTCACAAGATCCATACCACTAAAAACTCAACTTGTTCCGCTGAACAGATTGTTACGTTTTAGTTAGCTCTCGTTATATTCAAAATTTATGAATAAGTAACCGCCTTCCAAGACAATAGGTCATTTCGAACTGAAGAAGCTACTCATTCACTTCTCCCGAAAAGATCTCATTACACTTTTAAAGAAATTAAATCGTACAGCTTATTCTCTCTACCTCCTCTTAGCTTCCCTTCCCAGTAACAAGCAAAAGGTAGGTATGCACATCATCAAGAAGTAAAAAGTACATCCACTCAATTGAAGTGAAGCTCAATCTTCCTTCCGCCAAAGGCGCTCATGCAAGCATGCCATATGTACACACACAATCTTGGTAAAAATGACCGAAAAGGTATAGATGTAGTTCTCATACAGTAATTATACCGAAAGGCTAATTACAAGTTATTTACGGTGCACCTGAGAACACACAGTGTCGTTTTATGAAGCCTACGAGAATCTTTGAGAAGAAGGAAGAACTTTTTTCGACAGGTTTTAACAAGGACTCGTACTGTGCCGCCGCTCTTTAATGAAACCACATTAGGGAATATTTGTAGCAGCATCGGGGCAAAGTTTTCTGCAATAAATTTTCTTCAGTACTGCAGAAAAATAATGTGGTTGTCCCTCTAACCGAACTACTGCAGCAACGCACATATTTTCGATACGGACATGTTATTTATTATCGTGCTATTTTTCTTCTTCGCTGAAACAAAAGACTACAGATCGACCACGACAAGCGAGAGCACAAAATCTTTTGTATAAAAGATATGTCAGCATTCCCTGCTCCTCTCTCTAAACAATGCACAATGTATTCAAACTCTCTCACCACAAAAAAAAATCATATAAAAAATATTTCAAAATTACTGTGCAATGTCTTCGGGACATTGACATTTTTATATCTTGTCATGTGCCCGTTACAAATGTGCTGTTTTTTTCTGAGGTGTTTTCTTTTCACCACAATCAAAAATGAGGGAACAAAAATCGTCAAGCTTGTTGCACACGCATATATCTTGGCTTTTGTATATCGGTATTCTTCGTGATACTGTAACACAGTCGTCTGCGGTAAATTATTGTTATGAATGCGCTTGTCGTCGAAAATTATTACGTGCAAATTGTTAGGGCTGCATTGAAATACACGACTATTAGCCCATAATTAGATCAACTACAGAAGAAGACGGCAAGTTTGCAGTTTCACACAAGGTCTACTACAAGCCAAATATACTGCTTGCTTCTGAAAGCTGAAATATTAACGAACCAAAAACATAAGAGAAAAGCCGTTGTAAAGCGTATATATCAAGGCAGAGACAAAGCTTTATTTGCTTTATTGATGCAGTCGGATGACTTGAATGCAACATTAAAATGCTACACAAGAATGATGATTTGATGGCTGCATAAATTACCATAATTGCCTGCACAGAGACGATTTTGTCTAAAAAAAAGTAACATACAAGAGGCAATATATATACTCCAACCTTGGATGCACACGTTTGCATGCGTGAGTACATGTCAAAAGATAATTTTTTTCGTGTTGAGATTTTCACTTCACTTTGAAAAAAATTTGATGGAAAAGAAGATGTATATCAAAAAGGCAATTACAATTCTCTCGTAAAAAACATCACTTTCACCTTTTCCAAACTTTTCATCGCTCGTCTCAAGTTCCAAAAAATCGTTCCCCCTCTAACGTGCATAAATATATGAGTAGCTATTCATTTGGGAGAAGAAAAAAATCATTGGGAAAACTCATCAAAAAAGTATCATCACATCAACATCGTGGATGGAACGAAAGAAAAAATGAAGCGGGTTGCTTCATATCCGGCACACCAACCGTGACAGAAAGTGTAACGGGTAGAGTGAGAGCATAACTCGGAGGAGGAAAAAAAAGTTGACGAGTTGAAAGCGTATACATGGCGTAATTCCTCCTTGTCGTGGGATAACATGCAGAACGTAAACATTTGATATGAAGAGCCATTAAATTTTGACAAGTCCAGAGAACCCCTCTTCGGTTCTCGGCCTTTAGGAAAAAGCCTTGTCAAAAATCCCCTTTCGTCATCCCGTCGTCATACCCAAGCTTTAGCTGGTCATTATATTTCATATCCGAAAACATATTTATGGTACAAAAGGTTGTGCCCATCCTCCTCTCTCCAGGAAGAAAGCTTGGACTGTGTGCAGAGGTCTACCTTCACATACGTGCGTATGTGAATGTGTGTCGTATAACAACCATGAATATTTTTATCAAAAATGTATGGACTCTCGTTCTGCTCCACCTATGCACACATACTGTACATGTTCATACTCCGTATTTACTAACTTTCGTAGGCAAACATTGCTTCTTTCAGAAAAGACAACAATAGCTTCAAAAGTTCCCGTTAACTTAACCAAACTTTCCACGAAAAAAAAAAGAATTCCCCTTTTATGCCATTTATTGCTGCACTTGCCCTACACAAAACTCACACAAATTCACTTTTTTTCTCTCTCTTTCCATTCTCTCCCTTCTGAACTCTCTTGTCGGACGTGTACACTCTCTCAAGCTGGTACCGCCACAGTATGATAGCATATAGATTACTATTACATCCAAAAGTGAAGCCAAGATGACAATAAAACACTTTTTCCCTTGTTCCTCTCCGTACAAAACCCATATAAAAGTTTTTCCTCGGATCAGGAAGGGATTCAGAAGGCTACACGGCTGCCTCATCATTATCATCATCGTCGTCGTCGTGTCGTCATCATCACAGTAAACAGTAACAACAGACGAGTCCCTCCAATACTACTCTCTGATGTGATGCATCCGAAAAAGGAAAGAAAATATAGGAAAAATATAGCGGGGTCGCTGTACAGATCGGATGGCATCAATCAAATATAAAGTGATGTCTTCTCTCTCTCTGCTCTCCTTTTCAGTATATTTTGTCCCCGTAGGGTTCGTTCAGCTTGAGAAAGCCTTGCATCCAGCTCATTTTTTCCAAACTCTAACTCTAAACACAATATACAGACTGGAGTTGGAGGGTTCGGAAATTTAATGAGGTTTTTAGCTGTTCAAGTAAGCAAGCAACCGTGCCTAACAACTATCCAGAATATTAGATGAACTGCCTCCAATGCACAGAGTCAGGGCGGTCTTCGTCCAACTCGACGATATATACGAATGATGAGAGAGAGAGAAGGAAAAGAAAGTGCGAGTGCACTTTCTCAGCCCTTTTTACTTTTTAATGTGCTTTGCCCTTAACTTTTTTCCTCGTTCTTCTCATTCTCAACGTAATACACTTTAGAAAGTGCTTCTCAATCACTTTTCAATGGAATCATCCGTGCTTGAAAATCTCGTTCGAGACGAAGATAAGAAATTATACAGGTATACCTTCTCTATACCTTCTCTCTGCATGTATGCTTCTTCATCCGTCAGAGAAGCTGTTGAAAAAAGTTATGAATGAATGATGATGTGCAATAGGAAGAGTACATATTTTCTATAAAATGCCGAGTATGCAACTTTTTCCTGGCTACGTATTGTGTGCCTACATAAATATGATATGTAGTTCGTTCATTCTCTGAAAAGCACAACTGCTGTACGGTACGCCCATACAAAAATGTGAAACAAGAGGATGCGACGGGAAAAGAGGGTATCATTTTATTGCATCATTTACCACACTGCACGAACAGTCTTTTATATATTGAGAAGATTTTCATTCCACTTTTATCTTCTTCCACACATATCTTTTCCCTCTTTTTGGGAAAGATGGGTCGTTTGGATGAAACCTGGCTTATGCTGATATTAATCTATGGGTTATAAAACACACATTCCTTTCTCTCTCTCTCTCTCTCTCTAGCAGATCCGAAAAGCACTAAAACGACTTTCTTACTCATCTTCTTCCGCCGTGTCAGCAGAGTATTTCTTTTCTTCGTACAACAGGAAAGTATAACTTAATCATCAGTGTTATGTCCAAAATGTCTTTTGCTATATTCTCTCTATGATTGTTTCCAAAAAAATGCTTACTCCTATTTCGTGTATATGCACTGGTTTTATTGGAATTCGTGATGAAGATGAATAAACGATGATAAAAAATTGATTTGCTAATGCTCTTGAATGAAGCATGGAGGAAAAGGACACAAAATATATGCTACACCGTGATTGTGCCCAGATCCAGATAAACAGTCAGACGAATGGCGTCATATTTCTGAACATAAACTTTGGGCTATACACATTCCTCTTGTGTTCATGTTAAATGAAATCGATGAAGAGTAACTTTGTGCACGTTGGCAAAAAAAACCGAAGAAGGAATTCCTACAAATACACAATCTCTCTCTACTGCACCACGCATACCGTGATCAATCATCTAAAAACGATGAAAATAATTTTTAGACATAATATTTAGATCGATTGTAGAGGGATGAAAGGAAAAACTGGGGAAAAGTGTATAAAATCGTATATATCGCTATCATTTGGAGGGTTAGACAATTGTCTATGTTGCGCATATTTATCACGAATTTTTTTCATACTTTTCAATTTCCATGCTGCGACGCACACACACATACTGGCTTCCCCTTTTGTTTACACACGAAACGACATTATGCCTTCAACATCAAAGCAATTTCTGATCTTTCTCTATTTTTATTATGATAGGTCATCCATGAATTTCAATAAATATGACTTCCTCCAACAATGATGTATTGGGTAAATGGAGTGTGATGATCAAACATGGGGAAAATGTATGGATTTGGATGAGTACTGTTTTGACTCAGGCAACCAATTTCTCTGTAGATTTGTTTGCCCTAAAGAAACAGTACAGTATTGCAATCATGCTTCCAATTCTCACAGAAGAATCGTCAAAAAAAAGTTGGAATTTCCTGCGAAAACTTTGTCATTTGAAATGAGCCGTCCGCGTCCCCTTTCTATCATTTTTGAAGCTGTATAAATACCCTTTTGCATAGGGTACGTACAATTTATGATAGAGCCAAATTGCGTAATAGTGTTAACAGAGCTTATAAGAACCCATATGAGCGAATGATTCAAGCTGTAACGAATTACAACAAAAGTAAAGCGTCCGTTAGATACGGTTATACACTCTACAATGAGAGAGAGAGAGAGCATCAAAACATTCTATTTTCTTATTTTTTGAAACATAAAAATACTGATATCCATGTTTTTGCATCTGTACAAACAAACAAAAGTTTCTCTTTGTTTGGGTTGATAAGTTTGAATGCAACAATATGCATAATATTATATGCATCCAACTTCCGTGCCACGGAGGCTCGAGAACAAAGACGAGGAAACAAGGAACCATGCGTGCATTTAAAGGTATGATGGATCTCTGACGCAGTGATGCAATGACAGAAACCCAGGAGAGAGCAGTTGCACAGTCAGTGTGCTTCGGTAATCAGTGTTACTCAACACATACCTCACTTGGAACAACGAGGAGTCGTCCTGGTCATAAAAATCCTAGACCGAGAGGCAGGAAGGTAGTTTGAGTAGAGAGAGGATTTTTACCCCAAAACTGAGAAAAAAATGTATGATCCATGTAAATACATACAACTTGTGTGCATTGTGCATAACATGTTATTGTTGAGCTTAGTCGATTATTCACGTTCAGCATAAGGGATTACATGTGTGATCCTTTGTTGGGTCAACGTATTACCTTGTTACGTTACACATATCCGCATTACAACAATGAGTCTTGTCAACCATTGTGATATTATTTTCAGTTTTTTGTCCATTTCCGATGATGAGTTATTGGAACTGACGATATGCTAGAATATTGAATGATTTGGCGTAAAGCTCAAATGTCTGCTTTACTATTGATTTGCTCCTCTGATTCCCTCATTTTTTATATCTACTACGTGTTTACGGAGTTCGGAGGAGGATCTATTTTTGATCCATGTTTATGTTTAGGCTACTGACCTCTGACACTTGGACTTTTGTTACAACAGATATTGCACAGTTGATTTATTGTGACTAGGAACAGCTGCATCGTAGTAGAAAGGAATATAAGGTCTAAAGGTTATTACCACACAGATTGGCTATAACTGAGGATTTCTACCTGCGTTTAATCGGAATGATGCATGCGATCAGCGACTTTTGCCTCCTCACTTCACAATCAATGCACAGCGAAATTAATTTTGTTAAGTGGATCCCGAATTTCTGCCAGTCACTGCCTGATCTTTATATTGCTGCCACTTTGCCACAGACTTCCGCAAGTGTGCCCACATTACATCAAAACAGGAGAAGGTATAATAATAATGGTCACGTAATAGTAGGTCTCTTTTTTAATATGTATTTTCCAGTGATCACAGCAGAACTGTATTTCACATAATGTACTGATTATGGTGTGGGGAGCAAAAAGACTAACGACATCAGGATGGGGAAATTGAGCATCCGGTGACCACAGACAAGTGGTTTCGAAACTGTCGTGTCATGGAGGAGAAGAAAACATAAAATGGTGTAATGTAATGTGGAGAGGAGGAGAGGGTCGTATATGAGTCACAATCGGGGAAATGCTTGTAGTTTTTGGTTTATGACTAACAAAAAAATCGATAGAAAATTGGAGATGAACAGTAACAAAAGTTTTGGAACAAATAAGAGTTCACAAAGTTTCCTTAATATCCTGAGATTTCATATTTTACATCTGCAGCCTCTCTGATTAGTTGCGAAATGATGAACGACGAATGGTATTAGCTCCGACAATCTTCACCTTAAGTGAATACTTCTATCTTCTATATATGCAATGCCTAAACTAAAATGCTCGAGTTAAGTATGAGGAAAATATCAGAAATGTACATTTTTAGAGCACCGTTGAGAGAAGAAGACAAAGTTTTCTTTATGGTGGGACTTTAGCATCGTCTCTCTGGAAGGAGGCGAAAACACACTATTCTCTCCCCACGGTAGATAATTAATCTCTTTTTAGGGCTTTTAAACAACTAAAAGTTTCGTTGCCAGTTTGTATTATGGCTCAAGTGCATAAAAGTATTCTCCTTTCTTTAAAGGGAAAAGATGTTTTCCACAGTCTTATTAGTACCACCTACCACGAGGAATGTGCGTATTTAAGCGACTGCAGGAAATCATCCTTGGTTCCCGTTCTCGCTCTCATTTCAGCTCGTCTGCAACAACACTTTTTTTTATTCTCCTCCTGTACGAAACTTGTCTTTTAAATACTTTTAACACATAACGACATCACACGGAACAAGATTCCTACCGTTCTTTCCTATTAAGATTGCACACATACCTATTCTCGTAAAGACTTTTCTTCTCGCATATGAGTGCAAGCTGCACTCTAGAATGCATTTATTGTCTCTTCTCTCTGCATCCTTTCGTAAGTGAACGTGTTTCGGAGAGAAAAAGAGTTTTTTCTAAGTACCAGCAAATAAGAGGAGGAGAGAAGAAAACAGTTTTTGTCTTAATCTCATTCATCCCTAAAATGCAAATTTTGACAATCAACTGAGAATTTATGTTCAAGTGCTTTTCTCTCATCGCTTACTACTTTTCTTCTTCCTCCCTCGCCACTCTCCAAGTGCAGCACTCTCTAACTTTTTAATGTATCTCTCATCTCATCGTTTGAGAAGATGCTCATCGTGTTCCCCCAGTGCGTAGTGTTCACTCCAATCTCCAGTATCATATATATCGTAACTTTTATATATATGTTGTGTGTGTACGAGTAACATGCATGATTACACAAGTCAGAATTTCTGAGTCTGATGCATAGCATTAACCAAAACATACAGAGTGAGAGAGTCAGAGACAGGAAAAAAGCGAGAGAGAAATATAAAACGTACAAATGTAGTGCGTACGTGGGAGGAAGTGTATAAAACAAAGCATTTTCTTGTGAACTTCAGCACAGATCCAAAAAGTGAAGAATGCATCTTCAACGATCTGATACATTTTTAACATAACGCACACACGCACGCTTCACTACCACCACCCGAGACACGTAACGTTTTATTTTATATTGATATTAAAAGTGAAACGATGCACGTCTCCGTCTCCCCTTCCTTCTTTCTGCCTTGCAAGTTGCAACTATCAAAAAAGTTGGTGAATACCAGTGACGTGCATTCTCGATGCATGTGTAGTGCGGGCGAGCGAGTAAGAGAGCAAACACAATCAAATATAAAAATGAGCTTACTTTAGGGAGCTGTGAATAAATACACACCACTGCACTGCACTGCTTGGAAAAAAGGCAAGCGAAAAAAGTAGGGACGACGGAGAAACTAGGAGTCTGTGTTTATAAGCGTTCTATGGATGCAGTTACATGTAAAATGTACTGGAAACCTATTAATACTTAGTCCCATATGCATATATGCACTCTCGAAAGAGAGAAATCATTCCCTGTACAAGGAGCAAATAAGGATATATTATAAATAAGAAGATGGAAAAAGTGAGTCCAGGGGAATGTTGAGTAAATCGTCTTCTCTGGAGACAGATCCAGGGAAATTCATGACCATTACATGTACACATTTTTTGTGTGAATAGCAAGTATAACTTCCCAACCTGGTCTATATGCAACGCAATACAAAAGGCGTTTTAATATGCATGAGTAAAGTTTTTGAGTACGTTTCACTGAGTTTCCGTTTCTTCTCGCCCATACCGTATTCACGGAAAAAAGGGAGAAGTGAGATTTCAGTCAGAAAGATAGAAATCGAAAATATATTACTCCGAGAGAGCTGTCCTGTCTTCCTCGTCTACAAGGGCAAGTGGAATGAAAAAAATGTCTTATTTACCAATTCTCTTTCTTGTATGCATTTATTCTTTGACTTTGGGAGAAACAAAGGAAACACAGCCCAGAAGTTACGGCCAAGGGAGCCTTCAAGCAAAAGTCTCGGGTCTCAGCAATGCAATGCCAGATTTTTGAAAATTTTCTCTTTATGGTCTTTTTCTCCCTCTCGGCATGCAATAAAAGGAGGAACAAAGTGCTCTTCATTTTTACTATTTCTCTGTTTGTTTATGTTATGATATCAAATTTATATAAATATCCATCTTGGAGTAAGCTTGCATCCATCCAGATACGAAAACTTTTCATATATTTTCATTTCCGAACACTATCTCCCCGCATCTGATGTAATCTGAACCATTTCCTCAATTTTCTCAACCGAGAAACTTAAATTGGTCCGTTGTGTGGTCTTCGTCGTTTGATATGTACGAACCAACACTATACGGCACAATGTCGTGGTTGTTGTTTTGACTTGTCTCGCCTTTTCCAGACTCACAGACGAAATGGAGAAACAGTGGTGATGGGAGCAGTGTATTGTGCCATCCTCAACGTCCCCACACAGCCATACATATATATCGTGTCTTGAGCTTATTACGCTGACACACACGTGCTATCTCCCAAGGGCCCAAAAAAGCTGGACTCAAAGTACAAAGAGTGGACCCATTGAAACCATATGAACTCATGCACATTAATGCCAGAAGAGTTTCATGACCGCAACGGAGGAGACAAGAGGCGCAGCATTTACAAAGTACTCCTTCAACACCCTCACTCCGTCTTCATCATCATCAACAGAAAGAAAAGTTGACAAAGTGATCTGAAGTTTATTGATAAGATAAATGAAGCTCGTAGAGGTTGTTTGCTTTGAGAGTTAGTTGGGTAAAGAGTGTGTAATGGGACAAGAATCAGACAGATCATTTGTTCCAACATCCAACATCTTTCACTAAACTACTTTCCCCGAACAACTATTAGCTCTACGCTTTGCGGCAATGTTGACCAACAACATACATATTATTTGATGCTACCGCACATAAATTTCCGAGGACATGCAACAACATGGCTTATTCATTTCATCATTGTTAGTTAATGGTGTTATCATTAGATTAATACGACATGTAATATGCGTAACTATTTTCAAGTTTATATGAACGTACATATGTAATACAGTATATGCTGCGTTATACGTTTTTAATCATCCTACTTATATCTTCATGTTCTCCGCCAAATAGTAATTATCCTACGGTATACGGTCGAACCCCTTCCAATTCATTATTATTTTTGAGAATTAATTATAAAATGTTAATAATAACTCCTTTCTAAACTGTGAACACCGGAATGGACGGCCGGTTTTCAGAGAAGCATTTAATTACTCTCATTTCCTCATTCCGTCTCGTGTTTTGGATTTGGAGCACTGATAATAGAGCAGAGCGTACAGAACATGTCGTGGGTCTTGATGTGGTGCCTGGCACACTGCCGAAGCCAGGCCTTTCTTGTCCATCATCAAAAACAATAGTAAATCCCATATGGGCTTTTCTCGTACAGTCAACAAGAAAAAAACTAAAAAGCAAACTTTTTTAAACTCGTTACTGGATATGATTCACCTGTGCGGTAACCCTTTTTACGAGTTATTTTTGACGTAAAGCGCATGTTATGCTACAAAAATGGTTGTTGATGATGATGAGCTCTGTAATGCCGACGTGTGTGTTCCAACTCGTTTAAGGGGAACCGGAGAGAGAGATGTAGTTAGCTCAAATGAGTTTGAATTTTGACACTTTTCGTTGCAAGAAATAGATAACAAACCCGGCGGGGGATTGACAGCGAAAAGTCCTATTTATGAACATGCTCCAAGCACGCACGCACAATGAAAACTCACTCATCGTCAGTTTAAAACGGAATTATCGTTGTTTTTATTATACTGTCCGGTGGTTACAATTATTGTACGCAGTCGACATGTCGACTTTGTAGAATAAACCGTAAAATAAAAATTTCATTTAGTAAATTGTAAGCAGATTAAGGGGACCATGTGAAAAGGAAAATTGCTGTCATTAGAAGTTGGTTTAAAGGACAAACTAATCATTAATCAATCACTTTAGACTCACACTGGTAAAAACGTATTTATATATGCGCTGCCTTTGCATTTTCCTCTATAATGCATTTTTCGTAGATCATTCATCACAAACACATCATCGATCACATTCTTTTTCTCCAACAACACAACATCTTTTACCTCAAAGAAGGAAAGAAAATTCCACATTTCGTAAACATGATTAACTTTCCTACACGTCGAAACGACAACGAAAGAAATCCCTTTCGAAAGCCAACGACTTTTGCCACAAAAAGAACAATGGGAGAAAACATAAGACGATTGTTTAGTTTTAACTGTCTATACATTCCTTTCCAGAAAAATTCAATCCCATTCCATGCCAGTATCGCGATGAATGAAGAAGAGGCAACCAAATTGTTTGTTTTATTTATGATTTTTTTCAGAACAAAACAAATAAGAAAATGAACTTCGTGCCGTACCGTATAAAACCCGAGACCTTTTTTCTTCTGAAGAAAAAAAATCGTTTTAAAGAACTGGTGAGATTTATTTCTTCAAATTCTTCACTTGTCTAGTCATCAATGAAAACCTAATGTTTTCGTATCTTTTTAGTTTCTATCTGTATCTGTATACTCCTTCCAAGATGTGATGTACATATTGCCATTTAAGTTCAAATGTTTTGAAACGAAGTGTCTCACCAGAGAGAACACTCGAAAGCATCTTTGCCCTTTCCTTGCTTAATTTTTTTTGTATCCTCAGATATTTGACTTCATCGGCTCACACACGCACCAACACACGCCGTGGCCGTGTACACATAAAAAGCTCACGTGTGTGGTGACTGGTGTAATGTGCATCTCTCTCGGTTAATTTTTTTCTGCAGAAAAGTAATCTTTTATTTTCAAAGAAAACATGTTTGAATTTGAAGTGGAATCGCAAAAAATATACTTTTGTGCCTGTCGCATTTCTTAGCTTTTTATAAAGCTAGCAAGCACTTGTTCCATTCTGTTGAGTAACGAATTGGTTGAAAAAAAATTCTTAAAAGGAAGTTTTTTCTGTTCATTTATATACTTTTCTCGTGCTTAGTTGCACTTTACAGAACGACGATTTTTCACATCTTCAATCCTCATCGCATAATTTACACGCTTTTAATCTTCAAGACTAGCGAAATCCAGAGGACAACGATAGGGATTCGACGTGTGTTGGGTTTCGTAAGAGAGAAATTTTTTGGGCTTTTTGACGTTCGTCTCAATATGTCGTACACGTAGCGAACCTTTTACCATTTACGGTGAAGTTCAAAGGTGGAGACGGATTGAAAGTGACATAATACAAAAATAGAAAAAGGATATTATTTTCTCTTGTTCCTTTTGCTTCACACTTTCACATCACCACACCGTTGTGACAACGATACGAGCAAAAAGTTAATACTTGATGGTGTGTGCGTATCCAGTTCGTCGAGATACGATTTCAATTCGTCTTAACGTTTTTTTTGTAATATTAAGGAAATGGAGACGATGAGGAAGAAGCTCCAAAGAAAAATACACTTTTGTTTCAATTTCTTCTCGATGCCGTACTTGTTTACCTTTTCAATCTTTCATTTAATGGTTTCTCTCACGCACGCAACCTTCCAGAGATGAAAATGGAGAAGATTGTGTCGACTGTGCTAAAGTGTTGACAGCACATCGTCAGCAATGGTTGGAATCATCCATATCCAAATACCAAAAATAGTGAAAGTATACAAACAAACAAATTCTTGAAAATATAGGTGCAACTCGATTCTCTCTATAGTTTTTCGATCTTCGATCCTATTTTAAAAGCTCCCCCAAGACAGGAACATTCAGGAATAATTTATCTTTCTGGAAACGCAATACGATATTTTCCTTCCTTTCCTGATGTATCTTTCATGCATATAAAAATGCATTTGAGAAAGTAGACCTAATTTTTTCCTGCTTAAATGCACTTTTTTACTGAAACAAACAATTTGTATTTTTTCTGAAAAGAATGCTACCTATTAGGATATCAATAGCAGTGGCAAACCAAACAACCAAACTCTGATTACCTAAAAGAAGAAGAAGAAATGGGTTGTTCTCAAAACACAAGGCTGCACTTTCTACATGTAGTTCCAGAAAAAGTGGTAAATGTCATGGCCAAACTCGTACTCATGACATGACATTACAGTTCTCTTGTAGGAGAAAAAAATATAAAAACGAATGGGTATAGCGAATGGGACGACGCGATAGCGATCTAAATATATACAGAGACAATGCTCCGTTTAATGTTTGCAACAGAATTGGTCTCTCAGAACGAAAAAAAGTCCCTTTCTCTCTTGTGAATATATTTGCTAGCGTACTTAGGCGAATCACGGAAAAGAAAACTTACTAGAAAAAATTTCGTAGATAGGAAAAAGCTTAACTGCATCACAACCACTGCATGTAAATGGCCGACATTGAATTTTTCTGGCACAAGCGATGCATTTCATTTTTATTTCGAACATATTCCTCTGCCACAGGAAATAAGAGAATATCACTACAAAAAAATTCTTGTCCTTTCGCCGCCTTCATGGAAGTTGTAAAAGAAGAAAAAAACCTGGAAGTATAAGTATGTGCATTTGTCGTCTTGTCTTTGGTTTATTAAAAATTATGTGTTATTTCGTGATGAGTACTTTAAGGGCTGCTGGATGGCCAACATGTGTTTTAAGAACAAGACTTGATCCACATCGGAACACGGAGCATAAACCACGTTTATTGATAGTGCTTCGTTTATTATCGCGCCCAGAAAGAAATGGGATGGGTTCCACCCAAGTCTTCATGTAGTTATTCTCCGGTTGGGTTCTTTGAGCTTTTTATAGTTTACAACAAAGTTATGTCTAGGGAGTAGCATTGGTGTATTATTAGTACGTAATTTAGTGGAAGAATGCAATGCACAAAAAATACGTATACACATACTTTATTTTTACATGTGGAAGCAGTGTTGCAGAGAATATTGTTATTTTTAGGATGTCATCATGAGGTACTATGATACTGTGTGCCTTTGCCCTCTTACTATCATCATAAAATCCCATCTTGAAGGTTTTATGCTGGATGACATTACGGGACAAAAACATATACAAGACTGGTTGAATTTTTTGGCCTAATCTTTCCTTCAATGCTTGCGGCCCAATGTCTAAAAAATTGTTTCTGTTGGAAGATTAAGATCAAGGCAGAAATGTCAAAAGAAAATGCAGAGTTGTTGCTTTCAGCAAAAAATAAAAATGTTTGTAATGGCGAATAATATTGAAATATTTAACAAGAGTTGCAAGGAGGAGTTTCTACAATGAATTGTGCAAAATGAAAAATATTATTCTCATTTTGGCTGTGGTAATGATGCTGAGACAAAGATGATGATAGGATATTTGTATTTGTAGGATTCATCTCCACTCCTTTGTGCAATCCGAAGAATAATATCAAAGTCAATTATTTGCAACCCCACCACAAAATCATTTTAAGTATATAATCTGGAAAATTTGGAATGCGTTCGGTGAACAAGTTGTGTGCCTACAGAATCTATGTAAGCAAACGGATCCCGACAGTGTGTTTTAGAGTTGCATAGATTATGCATGATGATGAAAGACCTATGGTATTTCTAAATTAGAGGTCTCTCATACAACTGGGCGTGGAGTTGGGAAAGATGAATGAAAATGAAAGGCAACGCGACGCGACGAAATAGAGACGGAGAAAAAAAGTTATTTTGATTAGAAGCAGCAGCTAGAGATGCGCTGCTTCAATTTGAATGCTTTGAGTTATGCTTATGGAGCAAAATAGATTTGATAAAAACATATAGAAAATGTATACGCGTACCTCTGAAAGTTCCGGATGTCGCTTTAGCAGATCTTCTAAGGACTGAGCATTAATAATGACAGGGATGAATACAAGTATGCTCCAGAGGAGCGACGCCTTTGAGAACCACATTATTTTGTTTTGCGCTTCCGTCCGATTATTTTCTTCTTCTTTTTGTAAAAGATCTTCAGTTCACTTGCCTCTTCTTGCTAAAAAATCCTCGTTCCTGCAATATTTTAAGAAGAAACAAAATTAGAGATGAAATGTTTTTATTGGAGCCCAGCTCGAGTGTATTTCGTAATGCACACTCTTCATGTTTTTTGCCGGTCGCTTGAACCTATAACAATGAAATGCTTTTTTTGAGTGTGATATTCTAGTGCTGATGCAACAAAATGTAAATTGTAAAAACCTTTTCTAGAAATGACAAAAACGGAGGGTTATTACGTGAACAGGATGTTTTTTCCATATAACCTGCCATTTAGCACTTGACTTGTGACTTTTCGGCAAGTATAACCCTTTTTTAAAGTTGGAATTTATTGTCCTTTTTAAAGTTTGTTAAGTTATACAATTATATTACAAAAATTGTTATTCAAGATTCTTTCAATTTCAATCAGCAAGAAATATCGATATTTTCTTTTTTCAAAGGCAACCTGAATAAAGCTAGCATACGTTGGTCTATACGCTTATTACGTGCAAAGAGATCATGTGTACACACTATATTACAAGACCGTTAACTAGATGCGTTGAAATTTGAGCCGCAAAGTCTCTTCTCATTTCAAATCAACTAACTAATGCTCAAAAAAGTGTCGAATATGTAAGCATGTTTTCGTATTTTGAGCACAAAAGATAATTGAGTAAAGTGAGTTGCAGTTGCTTCTGCTTCCTTCTCTAAATATATAGTGTTTGTACTCACGTTTCATTTTACAATCATATTTAGAAACTTGCCCTGTAAATACATTATGCATAATGGTTTTCTAACATTTCTAACATTCGATGTGTTATGTTATTGCATATTATAGTGCGCCTATCTTATATGTAACTCTTTATAAACTTGTTTTAGGAGGACTTGGATTTGGGATAATTGAGTTTGAAGCCATATTGCAACTGTAATTCCATGGCCCATATAGATGCTGTGCAAGACCCCATAGGTTAGAAGTTTTCCGACAAAATTAATTTTCTCTCTCGTCTTTATTTAAAACTCAAAATCAATTTCCACTTTGCTATGTAATCATCTCTCATTCCAAATGAAAATTACATATACGCACACGTGTGTAATGTTAAAAGAGAAGTATAAAATATGTCACTCACCAATTCACTCACTATACTCTTCCCTGCACACACGTTGATGACGACACGAACTCCAACTTCCAATCCAATTAGAACACACTCTCGAGCACGGCACACATAAAAAACTTACAACAACGTCAGTAGGGGCATCGATTATTGTCGAGTATTCTCTCTCTTCTCTCTTGTCATGTGCTCACTCTAGAATCCATTTCAATGTCCGTTAGCCAACTCACTGTTCTCATTCATTCACACCCGGTGAAACACAGTGGATCACACAATGAGCATTTTTCTTCTTCTTCTCTCTCTCTCTGTGTATTTTCGCTTTGAAGAAAAAAGAGAGAAAAGAATAATTTATCAAAGGTGCACACAACACTCCGAGAAGCTAGACAAGTTTTATAGTGACGCAAACGCAATCACTGATGATATACATCCAAAGTTATATATTATACCGGAATATTACAACGTGTAGTCGTCCTACAATGAATATATTATTTCCAGTGTATGTATGTTTGGAAATCGATTCAATTCAGTTGTATATTATGTCCTTCCTTCACTTAATGTCCAGCAAAATGGGCTGCTTTCACTTATTCTTGGGTATTGACGAATGAATATATATATACGAACACGTACAGTGGAGCCACCACGAGTCACACAAGTCCGGCAAAAATAATACTGTTCCTTTGGATAAAATACACTTGGAATTGGCTTCGGCTAAAAAGAATTTTTCTCTCTTCTCTCCAATCGTAAAAGGAGCACAAGCACTACTATTTATATGGCAGTCTCTGTCAATAACACGGGAATGTGGAGGATGAATGATGATAATGAATGCAAGTCCTATTTATTTGCTCACGTTGAGCGAACACAAATAGCAGCACACATCAAGTTTCTCTTGCACACACATACACACACAAACCACCACCACGAAAGAGAGAATTCATTTGTGAAATATGTATGTTAATGCGTCCACCAAGTCAGTAAAAAGTTATATATCCTATTAGCCAGCGAAATAAAAATGGTAACGTGTAGTAGTGTAGTGGTTGACAAGAAAGTCGGGGGGAAACTGGAATTTTTTTTTACGAACTTCTTATATACGTGGAAAGTAAGTTTCTTCTTGGCGAGTCACACACACATAAATTTCTTCAGTAAAATATACTCCGACCGATGAGAGGCTTTTATGTGTACATATAAGCTCCAGTAGGCAGGCGAAAAATAAGTTGTCGTGTGTGGTAGTAGCTTCAGTATTTCCAATACTAAATAGCGATGATGATCATGACGATGATAGTAGTAAAGATCTAGGCCACAAAAAAGAGAAAAAAGTATATATAGATGTTATATATTATCTTCCATATCTTTATGTATTGATATTTTTTCTCTATATATAAATCTCTCTTTGTTTTGTTCGTTATTCCGCACTAAGTTCACATTTTCCAAATCAACTCACTATTTTTTATGCACTATTACTATCCTATTTGCTTTCTCCAGCGGCAGCGAGCGGCACAGGGAATACACTTTACCGTACTACTTTCGCAGTCAGGATTCAGCAGGCTACACTTTTTTCCTGCGTGGAGTGAGAAAGTCAGGGAAAAAGCAGCACTACTTTCTTCTTTCTCCTCTAATGCTTCGAGCTTCGAGCCTTCTCTTCTTCAGCAGTCCCTCTCCTCCTCTCTGACTACTCAACAGACACAGACGACACACACACTCTCTCTCACAAGCAGCTCACAACCTTCTATCCAGCAGTTCGCTGATACTGCCGTGGAATTCAAAGCTGGCAAGTGAGTTATATGCACCAAAGTCACACTACGGTACTTTCTTGCGAATTCTGCAAAATAAAGAGGAGCTCGCGCGAGCTGGAGCGAGTAGTGTGGCTTCGTTCAGTTTGGAGTAGAAGAAGCGTATAGGATGGAAGTGGAGCAGTAGTGTGTGTGAGAGTGAGTGAACATAGTAAGAAGAAGGAAAATCGATAGAGAATACCCACTACCCGTCCACTTTTATCATACAGCACGGCAAAACGGGCCAAAATTCCCTTGCTGCTACAAGAAAAGAAGAAGCAAGGAAAAGGAGTGTGTGTGTGAGAGAGAGGAGTAGAAAATGTGCTTCCCTTTTTCTGTCGCTAAAATAAAGTATGAATTGGATAGGAGAAGGAGAAGCCAGTAAAGGACCCTAGACAATGTGTATGTCTATCAGAAATGTACATTTTTTGGAAGAGTCAAATAATCCAATAGACCTTTTAACCTTGATAGTTATGCTCCTTCTCGTGATGATGATGATGGTCAAGGAACAACTGTGTCATACACTTCGTGATCGGTTTTTCTCTTATTTCCTAAATCTCATAAAGAAAAAATGCTGAAATACAAAATCCCTCAGTTACTTCAGCGCAGCAAGATTAGGACGTAGGGTTAGAGGATTAGAATGGGCGAGGTTGTGGTTACAAAAGTCAAATCAAATATTGCTGCCGTTATGCGATCTCGCTGATCTCTTACGCGTCTTTTTCGCCATTCTCTCTGAAATAAGGCCTTGAAATAGAGAAGAAGAAAATATCTTGGGATAGTGTTAATGCTCGACTTGGCAGTGAAGTACCGGAACACTGGAAATGGGTAAAACCACCTACGCGGCTATTTAGTTTCAGAATTGTGCCTCTTCTCCGATGTCTTTCACAAGTGATTTTGATTTCACTTGTCGGTCTTCCCTTCAGCTGGAATCTAAAAAAGTATTGGCCAGAGTGGAGAAGAATGGAAACCGGTCCTTGTCAATATATCATGAGATGTAAAGTGGAGTAGACCATTACGAGCAGTTTGCTCACTTGCTTCAGAGTATTTCATAAGAACCTCTCTTGCCAAGTAATATGTGCAACGTACTATGCCAGCCATCCTTTTCTCCAAACCGAATGTTCTTGTGTTACGCTGTTTTTATGAACCAAGTCATCGCGGCTGTATCCAGACAGTCTTCTTTCGTGCTTGTGCTATTGTATTTCGTTTAAATGGATTGAATAAAATGTTTAAAGAGTTGAGTGACGACTACTGATTGAGTGTCTGTGGTAAAAGCTTGCATATATATAGGATTTTGAGGGAAGGGGAAAATGATGGATGCACATGCGTACATACAGAAAACGACTTGAACTTTACATAAGTCTTCGCACATATTCGTATGCACTTATTCTGACGTGCACACCAAAGCGTTGGAAGTTGAGAAGTTTTTGCTGCTGATTGACGTGAATACACTGGGACCAATGAATGTTCATGAATACATTATTCGACTCGATATGTAAGATTATGAAGTGAAGCCTTCAACAATCTGGCCATTTTACTGGAGGGCAACTAGTAAAATCGAGTTGGTAGCAAGTACAAATTTACTCTGCAAACATTATGATTTTTCTTCAATTCTCCTTCTCAATGTTTTGCTTGTAATCCTAATCTCAAATGATTACATACATTTTCAAGCGTAGTCATTTTTTGCTCGATAAAACTACAGTCCAAAAGATTTATATTTTTTCTAATCTCATGAAAGGTTTTTTTTTGCACAGAAAAGGACAACCAGTCAAGGAATATCACGCACAAGTATGAGGAGCAAACATGAAATCTAGTAATAACTCAGATGAAATTCAACACTTTCAAAGAATTATTTAATTTTGCATAAAATACAAAAAAAAAGTTTTCAACTGATTGGCAACGTTGTGGGTTGGTGGTAGCACACAGTTTTCACCAAGACCTGTTCACAGTAGTCGAGCGTGCAGTGACGAAATGAGAGACGCAATGGGTGTGTTTCACGAGAAAGATGATAAAACTCTGAGGAAAGATCTTCATATTTACTTTTCGACTTAGTTTTTTTGTGGTTCCCCTTTTGTCACTGAGAAGGGAAATTAGTATTGTTACACTTTTGCATGCATACGCAAGCATGCAGGATGACAATGAGATGACAAGAAGTTTTGTGAAAATTGGATCAATTTCATACGAGTCAGTCCAACTCGTGTCACCCATTCACCATATTTTATCCACCACAAAAATATGCAACAAAAAAGTCAGAGTAAGCTCAATTCACGTCTTAGAGCTAGTTTTATGACGCTAATTCAGCATTTCATCTACAAGAAAATATTGTATGAAGGAGATACTCTGTGAATCAGTCTAGCGAATCTTTTAAAACAATGGGTTTCTTTATACTGCCCTGAAATTTTTGGTGTTCACATAACCACTGCTGCTAATCACTTTTCGTCGTGGCTTAAAACGTGTCTAACCAACCAGGCTTTGGCTTCTAAGAGGTTCCTTCGATTGACTTGCTACACAACACAGACGATGAACTTACAAAAAATATTGTGGGACTAGACATAATGCACTGTGATGATATATTGGAAACTACGTACGAGTATCTTATTTAATATTTTAGCAGAATTCAGTGCATTGTCGAGTGGCATGTTTACATGAAAACTTTCAGTGCATCACGAAAATGAGTTTGGTTACATGCACAAATACGGTCAACATAATATTACCCACATGATACGGTATTAAACTATAGACACGTACAAAAAAACGTGATGTCAGTCACTCATAATTTTATGAGTTACATAGATTATGCATACTGCACATACATTTTACAATTTTCTATCACCTGCAGTAGGGTTATGGCTTGAATGAGATTGAGATGTATTATGAATGAATTAAGTCAGTACTAATATATTTATATAGATGACATAGTAAAATCAAGTGAAGCTAGGCATTTCTCCAAGAATGAGGAAGTTTGAGAAAAAATATTCAAATTCAACAGCAAATTCCACAATCGACCAGGGCAGTTCAGGCAGGGTTTAAAGTCAATTCTGTGTATGTAACATTTCTTTATACGTAAACGTAGCGTATAAGATTTTCGATAAAGAATTATTCCACCAGAGAAAAATCCGAACTCAGAAAACTTTTATATAAACCATGAAGAGTAAAACCAGCCTACCTACCTAAACTTTTTCTGGTGTAAGTTTTCTTGACGAGTAGAAACCGAGAAAACCGCAGTACGAAATTACAAACTTTGCAAATTATTGCCAGTATGAGTTGTGCAGACACGGTTCGCAGTGAACGAGTATGTTTTACCTGAGAACTAATATTGGAATAAGGGGTACTAATCTCGTAACAGAATGTCGGAAAGGAGTATATAGTTTACATAAATATATTCACATCCATACGTATTACGAATATGCTCCCTGTAGGAATATATACTCTTCTCTCTCCATTCTAGTTCACGTTCGTGTCATCCGAATTACTCCTACCTGACTACCGTTTTATCCTGGTTTTTGAACGCGTGTGAATATTTACTTGTTTTTCTCGATACTTTATAAATTCCTTAGTCGTTGCTGGTAGGAAAGCAAAGTGAACACAATAACCCTTCTGATCATAATCCTGATGGTTGGATCATGCCTCAGTAATAGCAAATTTTTTAACCAAAAACCAAATCTAATTTGTAGCAAATTTTTTTGCATGCAAATGGCATAACTTGAGTGAGCATTGTATTGGCAAAGAAGAAGATTTGTCTCGAGTGTCACGACGAAATTTTGTACCGTAAAACATGAGCAGTAAAGGTGCTCACTCCTAAACAAATCTTCATAGAACGGTTTCGTTAATTGCCCCACTCAAATAACTTTTACAAATGCACACGGCAAAAGCAACTATGAGAAGCTTATCTACAAAGACTTTGAATAACTTCAAAATTGGAGTGCCATTAAAACTTGTTCTTTTTTCTAGGAACCTTTTTATGTTGTGTATTCGCAATTAGCAATTTCCATTTTGAGGTCTACACACAAGGTTTGCCATGTTTGACTTGAGTTGAGACAATACTAATCTTCCTAATCTCAAGTGACAGTTTGAACCGACAATAATATCTTGATGCATTTTACTGACAGCGTGATACGACTCTGCTATGCACAATCATGTTTATGGCAAACGGAAGAGTGTTTTCTTTTGCCTGATAGCAAGAAAATCTAGAAACAAGACATAATATTGCGTCTTGTCCCTGAAATTGTTTCTTGCACTCCCTTTTCCCATCCCATTTGATATCTTTTCTTTCTGCTAAGTGAGCAATAAATGACAATGACAGCTGTGATAATGACTACAGAGAATTTCTCCTCTACGAGAGGAACCATGCTACAATAAAAAAGTTAGATGTTAGCTACATTTTTTTGGCAAACTTGGATAGTCATCATCAAATCATGCTTTATTACACGTACCATCATCTACCGTGATGAGCCAGGTGAGAAAATCACAATTCGCAATGGACCTAGTCAACTTTTTTCTTCCCTATATTGTACTTGAGCTGACAGTTTTTTTATTGCAGAGTTATATCTTCGTCTTTTTTACAACTTCCCGAGCACATGACTGACATTTGCCCGTTACACAATTTTGCCAACGTGCGTTCATACAAAGATCACCGTAACCAACCGTCAGAAAAAACTCTCGAAATCATCAAGCCCTTTATGAAATTCTTTTTTTCAGGTAAATGTATCACTGAGACAGATGTGCAAAAAATGGAAGGAGAAGGTGGGTGCAGCTCAATATAAGTCACGTTTTCCGTAAAATACAAAAAGCCGAATTTTCTACTGATGAATATTAGCGGTATTTATGTCACTGCATTATCACGTATTACAGATTTCCAATGTCGGTTTACTGATAAAGTCATTGCGACACACATGCCCTGCCTTTTAATTTCCCAAAGGACCTAGTCTATGAAATAGAATTCATTCGTTCAACAACGCGACAATGATAATTTAGAAACTTCACGCAGGTACTGCGCCATGAGTTCCGCTAATCGCCTGTAATCAGTAAACCTCTGACCCCGTGGAAGTATGCATCAAATATGAAAGAGCATTATTTCCTGCAATTCGCACAATTAAGCTAATCACAGTTATTTTTTACAAATTCGTTTCATCTAAACCAACTTCCTCTTACGGGATCTTAAGTTGGAACACACGCATGGGGCGAACCTGAGACAATGATTTTCCCTGACCTCGTTGATACCTTTCTCAACACGAAGACAATGTTTTTATATCATGATATCATTATAACTTAGTTTGCTTACTTGTTCCAGAGGTTCTGTGAAAATCTCATTTGCAAAATAGCATTTAACCGGTCGCTCAATTTTCAGAGTCACAACAACTTTAGTTTTGAACCTTTTTAAGGTTGCCGATTTCAAGGAACACCCAAAAATGCGGCTATATGTCTATACAAACTGCAAAAACACACTCTCTCTCTGGATATTATATTACAGAAGAAAAAATTTCGAGCACACATACATTCGTCTACTAGAATATATTCTTCTTATATAATATATCCGTTTTGTACAGATCTGCAAGTGTTCTCCTCATGCATAACACCACGAGCACACTGCCACAACTGGTACTCACACGGGAACAACTCGTTGGATCTTTCGTACTGCAAAAACAGAATATTATATTTGTATATATGTAGTATATGCACTGCACACAAAAAACCCAAGCACACGGAACGTTTTGACAATGAACGAACAAGTTGTTGTCGTTCTGCTAGCAAACACGAAACTGAGCCTTGCTTGTGCTCGTCGTCCGTAATTCTGTTCGCCGGCCTGTCGGTCGGATGAGCTCGCTCTTAGACGAGATCTTCTCTCCTTCTCTTTACCCATGTAAAAAAGGCACGCTATCAAGAGGACTGCGAGTGCACGATACATATGCAATACGTTCAAGTTCAATTTCAAACATTGTTTCAATCAGAACAGAGAGAAGAAGAGAGTCTCTCTTTAGCTAAAGCTAAAGCCTTTCTCCCATATATGCACATTTTATGGGTATATTGCATACATGCGATATTAGAGAAGCTCTTTTCTCTCTCTCAAAAGTTTTCGTTACTGTGTGTGAGCCGTATGTATTTACATTACATACCAGCAGCGGTAGTAACAGATTTAATACTAGCAGCAGCAGAAGAACGCAAAAGATAGCTTTTGCAAAAGGGTTCAAGTTTTTTTTGCCGTTGTTTCATGTTCGTGGATGGAAGTTTGATGATGATGATGATCACGATATGTTGACTGCTGGTATCAACCAACACAAAGTCACTTGTCTATTTTCCCCTCACACTAACACATCCGATCCTTCTTCGCAATAAACTATATAACATGGCAATAAGCAAAAACTTTCATGAAAATTCCTATGTGAGCAGGGAAAATGCGAGGAGTTTGCCGCTTACAATATTATAAGGTTGTGTAACCCGTAAAACCAAAAGGCTCTCAGTGCCTTTATACTACCTTCCACTAGCAAACTTAGATATATCCTGAATATATTTTGGCCAGTTTCCGTGCAAGCACGGTTCTCGCTCTCAGAGTGTGAAGGTTTGCAGTTTCTAAAAGTCAAGCTGATGCACCTTGAACGAGTGCGGATATGTGAGGATGGACGCTCATTGTATAGTAGTCTATTTGGATGTTGCATGTGAATTTAATGTGATGTAACTGCATTTTGCAGCATTCTCCCTCTACCTTCTCTTCTCATATATGTTTATGGACATGCAAGTTTGTTGTGAAATGCGATGTTGATGTGTTCAGTTCAGTGTTTCGTTGGTTGACTGACGCTTACACATACATGAAACAAGCTAATACTGCGTTATTGACGGGTACTAAACTAGACACTTTATACATTTCCCCTAGGTTTGCGAGTTTGCGACACATCAAAATGATACCAGCTCTGCACATTGCTATGTTAAAGGTGCTTAGTGCTTATGTGGGCACGCATCGGTTTACGAAGTAGATGTGTTTCCACCCCCAAGCGAAATGAAAAACATATGAACGAAAAATTTATAATGCTGTTTCTTTCTCTTAAAAATAAATGAACAGTAATTTGGAATCTATAATATAGCTTGGGTGAATACAAAATATACATGTCCATCTACACAGTTACCCATTTTATGCATTCTAAGTATACATGAATGTGTGTATGTTTATGTGCGGTAAATCGCTCAGCTTATGTTAGTAGTATAGTTTTTTAACGCTGAAGTAATGGCAATGACACTAGCATAACATTACATAACAAAAGTGTTCCTGCTATATAGGAAGTATGCAAGTTTGTTGTCCTCCTTACTCCCATCACATCCTTCGCTTTATTTGCCGATTTAACAAATGCGAACGTGATGTTTTTGTTTCGATTCAAGTGTGGTGTGGAAGGAAGAAAGAAAACACAATTTAAATTGGATTCAAATACACTCTCCACTGGTTTTAGAATTACTTCTAAAGAGACCCATTGTTTTCCAAGGGTTATTGTTATTGAAACTGAAGCATTGCCTGGTATTTTGAGCTTTCATTCAAGTCAACTCTTTTCTACACATTTATACCTACATACGTGCGAGGACTTGATGCGTGGAGAATACATACAAAAAACGAGCATCTATATTACAATGGTTTACTTCTAATTGAAAGCTTACTCAAAGGAAGGGTTGATAATTTGTCAAACAAAGCATACAAGAGATAATATTTATTCCTTCCCTGTATAAAGGAATAATTGTTTCCTCGTTCACTTCTTGTCACTAAAAGAAAACTCTCGAGAAAATGCCAATGTTTTTCTGGAAGCTTGTTTGTAGCCGTTTGTTTTTCTCAAAGTACAAATATTTTCTCTCATGAATTTCATATCAGGTAAATATACGGAGACATGAATCTATTTTTCTGGAAAGAAGTTCTTTCTTGTACTAAATGTCAAATTTGATATGTGAGCAAGGAGGTGATGTCCTTCCAATATAATAACGAATTTGACTTTGTCTGAATATTTTAATACGTTTTTAGTTCCACTAGCGTTTCGCTCGTATCTCCGTTCCCGTTCATTTCACCTATCGACGTCTCCACACATCCTCGTCTCGCACACACGCATCGATTTATATTCATTGATATTTCTCCGTCCGGGTGCAACAAGGCTACCATCATCGTCGTCATCATAATCATTCATGGAGTCGTTTCCTTTTCAGTTCGTATGTCTAAGCGTGTCAAAATCCTTCCTATAAAAATCTCCTGGGTCGTTTTCCAATCATTTTTGGAGAAGCTATTTTTTACCCAAAACGCCAATTCAATGCAAGCCTGAAAATCCCCCCATGCGTTTGCAAACGGTAACAATAACCATCCCTATGCAATGAAAATGAGTATATACTCAATAGGAAAATAGAGGAGAACGAATCACTCACTCAATCTTTTCCTCCTATTGATTGAAGTTGACATGTACCAGGATACGCGATTATGGAAAAAAAAGTTTTAGTTGCTTATATGGAAGTGTGGGGAAAGATTCCGACTTATTTGAAACTCAAGTAGGTTTTATTGAATATAAGTCCGTGTGGCGTGTACTTCTATTTGTTTACGCATGATATGATGGATTAGCACAAACACATCACATTTCTCTTTTGAATGCCCGCAAAATGCAACTGCTCGGCTGCAGAGAGTATTAAGTTTTTGGATATTCTATTCAACTTTTAAGAGTCACATTAATGATTATACTCTTGGGAATCTCTGGGGAATGCAAATAAAACTGAAATGTGTACACGGTGAATAAACCGAAACCGATATTAATGTAGGTGCGCATTTGGTGGAATTTGTCGCGTGTGAGTGCGAATGCTATTTATTACGAAACTATGAATTTCAAATGGGAAAAGTCAAATATCCTTGTGGAGTGTACCACAGGCTGTGATCAAATATTTATGAGTGAGAATTATGAAATCACCTTTCACCACATAAATCACACCGAGTGATTGTGGTAAACAGAATTGAAGTGACATATGCAACTGAGCTCTAATGAGAAAATTTAGTGAATCCAAAGCAGTAAGACAAATTCCTTTCGTAAATATCCCAAACTCATTTGAGATATGCAATGTTTTCAATTCTAAGGCTTATTTTCATGTGGATTTTGGATGAATCTGTTAGAGCTGATTTTGAATTGTCTGAACATATACTTTCATTGGAGAAATCTGGTCAGCCTTTGAATTGTATAATGATGATATTGAACTCGTGTGACAACTACCATCGTTAGCAAATGAAATTTTTGAGTGCTTTTATTGTTCATTTGAATATTTTTTTCAGATTTCCAGACGAGTTGGATAGGCTAAATTAGAAAGGGACATGCTTTTGTGGAGTGGATGCGTTTTTCCACGACTTCATAATGTGCCACTTGTCATTCCTGATATCTAGACTGGAAAAACCACACAACGTTCTTGTCATGTATTTTATAATATGCGAAAAACAGAAATGTACTTGAATCCATTAATTTCAGAGTGAAAATTTGTGAACGTTCTTCACATTTAGTTTATATCGATAAAACCAAAATACAGAAACAGAACTAATACTTCGCAATAAGAAAGCAATAAACACAAGCTTTCTCTATGCGAACTCGAACGGTATTATTTGAAGGATTTGAAGAAGGAAAAACTAAATGCTGAATTGCTTACACGTTCACGCACAACATATCTTCAACGAAGTATTATTAACGCGTACAAAAAACTTGGCGGTGTGTGATCTGCGATCACGATATCGTCACAAGAACATATTTGAACCTGTCAGTCATCAACTCAACTTTGGTGGCATCAGCAAATTGCCTATTACATTCCGGGAGAAAGACGTGCGTATGAGTGCGTGGGGTATCCGTATATATACTATTGCATATACGTCAAATGTAAGTGGGCTTGTTCAACTCAATAAAACGTTTCGCTGTTGAGTTGGAATGTTGAGGAGCATTTCGAGAATTTTGAAAATTTCAGACCTGCTGAAGTTTATACATTTATATGCAAGCGTCCTGGTTCTATCCGATGTAACCATATTACTGCATTATTTTGCATCCGTCTGCACTGCATGATATGCGCCATGCGCTCAAGCTAAAATAAAATGCTGGAAACTGCCAGCTCCATAAACTGTTTCAGAAATTGGATAGGGGGAAAACGAGTCACAATCTTCCCATCTTCGTACACGTCTGGTGAAATCTTTCCCCTGTTTTAAGAAGAAGAAAAAACAAGTGCCTGTCAGAAATGTATACGTATTTCCACATTCCTGGAAATGTCATCTCCAATCATGCTTATCTCTTCTGGAGACTCAAGTTGAGGAACACGCACGCACTAGATGAGAAGCCTTGATATTGAACTTTTGTTTCTAGTTTTATGCTCTTACAAGAATGCTTAAGGCTGTGCAATATAAAATAGAGTTAGATACGCAGAGTCTCTCAGAAATTTTCTTATTCATATCAGAGTACTCTTCTGGTATACACTTCTGTCTATTTCCGTCGGAGTCTATTGATATTCAGTACAGAACAAAAGCCAAAAAATTGAAGTCGTATAATTTTATTTCATTTTGTATTGCTTTCTTTTATTATACTGATTGAATATTGACTCACTCAGAAAACTTCCGAGCGATATGCTTACGAAAGGAAAGATATGGCCTTGAAAACCCAATCCCAAAATTCGACATACAAGCCAAACTTCCATCGATCACTGTACTTTCATGTTGAAATTCAGATACATATTTCTAAGCATATCAAAAACCAAGTCTTACATTCCTCAGAAAATTAGCTTCCAAGCATTATGGTTCGAATAATCTTTTTCAAGGGAAACAATGCCAATGTTCATCTTCGGACCGCTTTGAATTTTTACATCGTCAAAGCTAGGTGCTAATTGTGCGTTCCAAGCTTGTGTCTGTCTTTAATTACACCTTCTAACCTTTGAAGGTCTACGCATCTAATCGTGCATCACGGAGGAGAATATGCATGCAAATGAGCCTTCATTCAGCTCATATATGTTCCCTTTTATAATTTCCCAACTCCCAACACATTTTCCAAAAGTTCTCCGAACATTTTCTCTGAGAAATGAACGAAACGACCCCACATTTCCAACCCCAACCTAATTAATGTATAATGCATCATTCCATCAGAGAGAGAGGAAGAAGGGAACACATCAACTTTCTCTCCCTCTCACTCTCCATTAATCTCCAACTTGGAACACAAAAGGGTGCAAGACAACACAGGTAATAATTTGATCCACAACTTTCAACTATAAAGTTCATCTTTTGTACTCTCTCCTCCTCCTCCTCCACCGCCACCAGCATAATATCTCCCCAAAAAAACAATCCTTGTGTAAAAGGTATTTCTTCTTCTGTGACGAGTTGATACTAGTTATGTGAGCAACTTTGAGCGACCTTTATTTCCTTCCCTTGAGAAATACAATGGAGCATCGAGCATCGCACCACCACTCCCATAAAACTGAATGAAAACTCTTCCCGTAGAAAATCCCCACTCGCAACTTCACTTCCCCCTGCACTTGAAAATGTGGAAGTGGAAGTGGCAGCTAACGTTTGTGCTGAATGAAGCTCTCGTAACAGGGATGCAGCTTAAATGTAGATTATATGGAATTCTTGCAACTTGCAATCCTGTTGTTTCTCCTCCACTGAAAAGTTCTTGTATTTAGTAAACCACATGTATCTTTCCATCATCAGCTCTCTTTAGTGACTCTCTCTCCACTTCATATAGCGATTCATTTGTGCAGACACCTTTTTTACTCCTCTCTTGACACCAAAGGAAAAGATACTAAATATACATTGTCTTCCTAAATTATTCTTCTCAGACTGGAGGAAATACACGATAGGAGGGAATTAGTAAGGCGATGGAAAGGTAGTAGTGAAGTGCAAGAGAGAAAGTTTGTTGCACATTATCCCTTTCTGTAATCCCATGTGCGTGTGTACATGTGTAGACGAATAGAGATGAAATTGTTATAACATAAGAATATATATATAATCAGTTGTCTGAAGTAAGTTGCACACTAGAAGAGCAGGAGGGTTCCAAGACACATTTCACCTCGATTACGTTGACAGACAGCAACTCATTCTCATTTACTCGTTATTTCATTGCACATCTTTCCTGTCTTCTCTCCTTTCTCTTGCGCCACCAAGGAGGAAAGAAGTGCATCTGTGGCGTGTGGAGGAGTGGAGTGAGTTGGGGACCAGTAAAGTAGTTAGTTATGCGTGGAAACCCCACACCACACGCAGTAATAGCTCCTTTAGGACCTTTTTACAGTAACCTTTTCAGTTGAGACTTGAGAGTGAGAGACGCATCACCTTTAAAGCAACATCATACAACACATTCGTGCAGTATAGCTGCTGGTTTGGTGCAAAGATGGAAATGATATATGCAAACTTCAAGAGTCCAGTGTATTCCACAAAAGCCTTATACCGATTCCCTCATTTTACATGAAAAACTGAACGCATTTGCAATTTCACCAGCTGCATTGATGGCATATACTTGAGGATGCACTGAAAAATGTACGTACAAACACATTTCTGTTAATGATAATGTCTGACAAAGTAAAGTTTCGTCAAAATACACCGACGAGAGAAAACGATGTAGGTAGAAGATACAACGATAAACACCATTTAATGCAGTTGCAGACCTGTTTAAAGGCGGAGATCGTTTGGCAAATAACACAATGCATTACATGCCGGGCTACAAAATACCATTTCGGTTGCACTTCTCGCGTCATTTCTTCCGATTGCGACAAGCCCTCCCTCCTTCCTTCCGCCCACAACTCTAAACATCAGACGATAACGACTTCTTCGTCAAACACAGAAAAAGGGTTTCAGTGTATTCTTATAATTCATTTCGTTTGCTAGCTTTTTTCCTTTCCGTTCGTCGAATCTGTCGTCACAATACAAATTTATGGTTTTTTGTCCTCTCCAAGTATATTATGCAATAAGGATAGACACATTGCAGTTTTCATACGGAAATATTTTCGTCCCTCTTTTAGCCAGAAACATTTCGGAGATTTATAAGGTGCCTGCATACCTTATCCCACTTCATGAAAGCTAAAAGGTCTATTGTATTCAGTCAGCTCCCTATTGTAAGAGTATTTGATAGAGGAATAGCGAAACCGGAAATGTCGGAGAACATACTGGTACTGTGGCGTACTACGGAAGATGTGAAGAACAGGAAGCAGCATATAAAAGAGGCTGCATTTTTTGCTTCAGATACAGGCAACCCTGTGATATAAAGAAGTGTGAAGGTATATGCATGTATGCATGATGTGTCTCTGGAATAGATGTTAGCTGGGACCATGATCTTGAATTTTGAGACTTTCACAGGACATCTTGTCTTTACCTTCTGGAAATAATGAATACAAGTTGCTGAGAGAAGGGAATGCAGAATGTAGAGAGACGCGTTCCAGTGGTGCATACGAAATAATGTTTTTCTCGCCTCGCAGTATGCATCTCTCTCTCGGTTTGCACTAGGATTCTGTGGTGAACGCCTTTTTTATACCCTCCGTGCATACATACGTTTTTACCCCATTCAATGTTTTCAACAGCTATTTTCTCCCATCGGAGGTCTTCCGTCTTCACGTTCTTAAAGGGACATTTTCCATCCCTTTGAAATTTATCAAATTTATTCACACCCCTACCGCTACTCCAGCTTCCAGAAAAGCCATCCAGTATATCAAAATTACCGAGTTGATGTTCAGAGACGTGTCAACGAAATATTTCGGGGGAGAACATGGAACATAGGAGCACGATGGGATACCTGACTGACTTTGTGCTTCGTTAGTTGTCGCATCTCGCATGTCTTTTATTTCTTCATCGCTTTTTTCCTGGTTCGAGATTGGAATATGAAGCACAAAAATAATATGATATGGCGTAAACGACACAAAAGGGATTTTTCATCGGGCTTTTTGTCCAATTCAATAGCAAGTTCCTTTTCCGGAAAATACAAAATAATATTATACGAACTCAGAACAACTATATGAACTGGGAATCTTTATAACACCATGCACCCTCATTCTTAACCTCCCTTCTTGATAAAAGAGGTATTTAAGATTTGCATTTAAATATGCGTTTTATACGTTATATGAACTAGCATTAGTGATTTTACATAAAATATGTCAATATATAGTGGTCTTGTATTTACGGGTAAAGCTATGGCGTGATGCAATAACTCGCTTAGTTTTTTGAGAAAAATTTTCTTAATATCAGCATCAGGCCCGCTCTGGGATGTTTGAGTGAATTTTATAATGCAGTTTAGTCAAGGCAGAGAAACCTAAACCGATATTCAAAATATTATGGCTGTTGGAAGAGCATCGTGTGATCCTTATTACACCTCATAGTGCCATAATGTTTCTCCGCGTCATAGTCAATGTCATGCGCTGGCACCATACGAAGGGTGGGCGTCCGCTGATTACAGTAAAAGATTCGAGTAGCCATATTACAACCTGTTGTGGGTTAACCATTTCTTTGCAAACTATGTTTTAATACGGGTTTGAAAATCTTGCCATTTCTCTTTTTAAAAAATTGGTCTTTACATATAATGCATGATGATATACAACAAATAGCTAAAACATATTCCGTATAACATTCGTGAGATAAATCTGAAGTATATGAATTATCACAAGAACCATTTACGTACTTGACTATCACGCACAATGGTAGACTAATATACAAGATGTTAATTCTAAAACTCTGAAGATTTTTGGCCACCTAAGCATATAATTAACCACTACATTTTAGTGTTTTTTGCTTTCATTGGGAAGCTCCACTGATGTTTTTATCTGATAACTTTCATTTAGCTCCAAATAGGAAATTGCAGGTTTGCATTGTTCGTTGAATTCAAATTAATGAGTATGATGGGAAACGCCATTCTCCTGAAAACAAAACACAAGGTTAAGCTTCGGTTATGGAATGCAAACGAATTTAAGAAAGTATTTCATTCAGGTTTTTACCTGAATGGATTCTCCGTCATCACAATTCTTGCAAAACCATGAAAATCCCTTTCTTCGAGGTGAATATTTCAAAGGTGGATTTAAGCACATGAAATGGAACTCGAACTGACACTTGTCGCACCTATAAAATCAGCAGAAGAAGTGGTAAGGCTGAATTCATATACTTCATCCTTAATTCAGAAGAAATTTTTTAATGCTTCACGATAGCAAAACATTACAAAGACTTACATTACTAATTGCATCTTAATATCCGTTTTCGTACAAGTTGCACAGACGCCACTCAATGGAGTAAAAATATTGGGACTAGTGGCCGAGGGTGCTGCTGGAGGGGGCATTGCTAAAGCGTCAGAAGCATTTGAAGGGGCATCGACTCCAGAGTCAATATATTGGAGTCGAATAACATTGTCACCGCCACTGGATGAACTGCCACCACTTTGAAATTGGAAACCGTCATTTCCAAAAACACCATCGTCGTTGGCGATTCCTTTAGATGATGCATGCCTTGTCGATGAGTAAAACGTCGAGATAGGTGAACCCATGCTTTGACTTGATGATGGCGATAGCCCATCAATAATGTAACTTGCGGTGACCGTCACAGTTTCACCGGAGGAAGCTCCTGAGCCGAATCCCATGGCATTACCTTGCATGAGATTTTGGTCAGGGCGAAGCTGTCTATCATGTGCCATCTGAGTATACAAATACAAGATAACGACACGCATTTATAATATTATAATACAAATACATGATGGTTGTAAGTTAGAGAGACTGTCGAGGCAGATGTAATTTTAATACGTACCCCTTGCATTATCGTAGAGACATCAGACGAGTTAAAATCATGTTCTCCATTTTCCAGTGTGTCGCTAGCATAGTCCCCACTTGAGACGGCCTTAATAATGCTATCAACACTGCTAGGTACTGATTGAGCATTCGAGGGAGCTCGTTTCCTCTTCTTCGGCGGAACACATTTCTCCTTTTCTTTTTCATCTGGAGGAGTCATAACAGAGTTTACGACCGCAGAAGTTGCCGCTATACCAGACAAAGCCATCGCGGCACTAGAAGAGTTTTTCCGCTTCTTTGGTGATGGCACCTTAACCGTCCCGTTTTGAATTATCCTCATCTTATCTTCAAGAAACTGACTAGTCACTTTGCCCATCGCAAGGTTTACGCCATTCGTTTCATCACGGCCTGCAAAATTTGTAGATTGGAGGGAAGCACGGGGGGATCCAGACTTCTTTTTACCTTTCTTCTCGCCCTCGTTAGCTTCGTCCACGATTGCTGCCTTGTCTTTCTTTTTCCTAGACCGTTTCCGTTTTTCAGTGACAACAACACCCTCTGGAGTGTTTTCCGCTTTTATTATTGCATTAGTTGAAGGTGCAGGCGTTGCAGTTGCAAGTTCAGCCTTTTTCTTCTTTGATTTTCGTTTCGGTTTCTGAGGAATGGGCAATTCTGTTTCGAGGAGAGTTACTCCGTTTATGGATAATTCTTCTCCAGTCAATGTTAAATCCGGCTTCGAGATCGCTTTCTTCTTTTTCTTGATTACTTTCGCTACGACGGATGTGATATTTGCTGTTGCTGCTGGAATTGTCGGCTCACTTACGCCATTAATTTTGAAATTTGTCAGGGGACCATCAGAAGAACGGCGTTTTGAAGGTGATATCATGTCACTGATATGGTCGTTTTTGCTTTTCGCAACACCGGTGATGGCTTTGCTCAACCGCTTGGGTAGTTTCACTTTCACAGTTTTGGATTTCGCTTTTGGATTTTTCCTTTTACTTGGCTTTGGTCCAGACGTGTTGTTTTCTTCGGCAGAAACGACTATGTTTGGTGAAGCGAGTACCTTACCATCGAAAATTGGTGCTGGTAAATCTACCTTAACATTTGGCGTAGTAATTTGAGGACTCATTTGGGACGGTGAAAGGAGACTGATGCTACTACTACGTCTCTTTCTTTCCGAGGAAATACTAACAGGACTTGCCAAAGGTTCCTGAATTACCTACAAAATTCAAATAAAAAGCCTTAGACATCACGCCTTACAAAATACATTCCTGACGTCAAATTGGGTTTGTCAATTACTTCAGAAGGTTCTGAAACAGCGGCGTTTGACTTCAAAGGGGTTCTTCTCGTGGTTGGTTTACTGTCAGTTTCTGATGGTGGCTTTCCATCATCTTCAGACTCATCTGACCCACGATATTTCCCAGGCTTGCGTATCTTTGTTCTACCTCTTAGCGTTCTGGGAGCTTCAGTGTCTACATGACTTTCTTCGGTTTCGGATGGCGCTTCACAACAATCTGAGCACATCCTGCAACACGAAACAACATCCTACTTTAACTACAAATTCACTATCTATTCACCCATCATAATTCGACATACTCTTACCATCCACATAAACGAGAACGTTTGGGCATCCTACTAAGTGGAGGATCCAAACAACCCAGATGGTAATGTTTCTTGCACTTATCACATCTCGTAATAAGATGCTGATTATCCGAAGTTGAACATGTATCACAAACTGCTATTGCTAATTTTCCTAAAATTCAATAAAGAAATTTCATTGCCAAATACATTCACTAAAAAGTTTTGATAAAATGCCTACCGTACACTATATAACTATTCACCTGCACGTGAGGGCGATGGTGACAAAACTCTATTCTTATGGGATTTCTTTGAAGTTGAAGATCGTCTTGGTGTAGGTGATTTTCTATCGCCCTTTGATATACTGGGGCTTTTTCTCCTCCCTCCAAACAACTCTTTGGGCCTAGCCAAGTTCTGAATCTTCGAGGAAAATTTTTTGTCACCGGGACAAACAGCCGTGAGGAGATTTGCGAGCGACTGCAACTGTTTGGAAACAGATTCAGTTTCCTCCCTCATCGCAGCCTGATTAACATCGTGAGTTTCATAAACGTCCTTCAGTCCAATTTCTTTGTCAATAAGGTCGGCATTTTCTTTTCCCAACTTCTCACATTGATCCATCAGTAACGATATTCTGTTCTCCCTATCTGCGTAATACGCTGAAAACTCCACACTCATTGCTGGCAAAACATTCCACTTTCTCTTCACATTGGAGAAAATTTTCTCATGTTTTACTTCCAGTTCCAATGCAACGATATCTTCTCCAATACGGTCCGTTTTTCGTAAGAAGTCATGTCCTATCTTTGCTGAGGTGTGCATTAGTCGTTGCTTCTTATTTCCATTTGTCCAAGAATTTGGTAAATTATCTAAAGCACTGATGTAGCCTTGTTGGTCGACTGAGCTTGTTTCAGTGTGTACATTGTCCAAGGAGTTTAAGTAATGAGCTCGCTTAAGTGCAGTCTTTTGGCGTACTTTTTCTAATTTACGAAGAATCCTAGCTTGGTCAGCATTCACCCCGGAAGGCAATCCTTCCGACTCTTTGCGTTCAACCTTAATGCGAAGCTGCTCTTGAAGTGTGTTGAAAACTTTAACCCGTCGTCTGAAATTAAAAAGATATCATTCGTTTTCAAAATAAAATAAAGCAGTAAATTCCTACATTAATAAGCTTCGTGGTGTTAAAAACATACTTCATGGTTTCTCTGTTGGTGTGGAGTTTACAAGATACGTAGTACGGATCTGCTTCAGCGAAGTCAACTTGATTTGGGTCCGAGAGAAGTCCCAGTCTCTGAGCGCAGGTCGCGTGGAAATATGTTTTGCACATTCCAGCATCACAAGAGATTACAATTCCGGTTTGTGCCTGACGTTCATTTTCACAAGCTCCACAATCATGTGATCCCCAACGAGAATAATGAATTTCATACAAGTTTATTGTTGAATCATTGTGTAGTGCCACTCCTTGTGTATACATCGCGCAAACTAGGTGAACCCAGCGACCAGCAGTAGACTCCTTAAATAATCCACCTTCAAAATAAAATTAGAATAGAAAATTTTAACACATACAAGATACGACATCATTTACGGGGATGTTTGTCAAAGCAAGGAAGTCAAATTTGTAACAACTTCCAGCCATAAAAGCTACTTCCGTACCTTCGACTGGACAGAGTTCGCAATATATATTTTCAGATCCACTCTTACACACATCGCAAAACCACGGCTCTGTGCAACTTGATGACCCCGATCCACTGGATATACTTACGTTGTCCGCAGATAAGCCATAGCAAACTGTTTAAACGAATAACTCTATAAATCAAATGCTCTCAATATGAAGAAATTTGATTGCTCGATTTCGTACACACTTACTTTCATGAACTGATATACCACACGAATCACATTCAACGATTTCATTGGAATCATCACTTTTGTCACCCAGACAAGCCGAGCAAATAGGTTTCGTCACTTCAATCTAAACGTTAAAAAGATTGAATTAGTTCTGAAGTAGGCACACATAATAGTAAATTTTAATTTGCTACTAGTAATGTTAAATGTTAACTAAAATACCTCTTTCCTATTTTCCTTTTGATTTGCAATGGCAGTATCTAACAAGCTAGCTATCGATCGCTGCTTGGATTTTGATTTTTCTTCTAATCTTCGACGTTTCTTCCTTTTCTCTGAATGTTTTTTATTAGAAACTTTGGATTTCTTCGCAATGACGGATTTCTTGGTTTTAGAACCCTTTTTGGTTTGCTTAGTTTTGGAAGCCTTTTTCTTCAGATTTGTCTTTGCTTTCTCAGCAGATTTTGTCTCACTTTTCCCAGTGGATTTTTTCTTTTGGTTAGTGTCTGTTGCTTTCTTAATCTTCCTCTTCTTCTTAGTTCGCTTCTTTGCTAAAAAGTTATTCGTTTCATTTAATTTCTGAAGCGTTTCTCTCAAAGCTGACTTTTTTGCTACTTCTGGTTCATCTGAATCCGAACCGTCCGACTCATCATTACTACTTGCACTGTCGCTTCCACTATCGTCATTTTGTCCACTGGAATCCGACTCGTCTCCTTCTACAAGAAAATTAATATAATTCTTATAGGTGCTCATTTGTTTCATTGCTGGTAATAAATAATTTTAAATATAAAATTTATGATATTACTTTTTCCTTTATAGTCTTCATCGTCGGACTCATCACTATCACCATCATTTTCTCCTTCTCCACTATCCTTGGAACCCTCTTCTTCATCTGAACCTCCTGTTCCTTCAGAATCAGAATCTTCGTCGTTCCAATCAAAGTCTGGGTCGTCGCTTTCATCCTGTATATTCGATTCAAGAAGATCCTCTACATTCTTGGGACGAATTGGTCTCTTTCCGGTAGCTTCCCTCTCAACTAAAAGGTAAATTGTAAATCATAAACTAAAATTTAGCCTCTGGTCATTTGCCAATTTTACCATTCTTTGGTTATATTCATCACATCATCAAAATTTACACAAGAGAACCATACATCAATCATAAACATATGTAAAAATCATAAAGTCTACGTACTCATGGTGCGAACCAAGAAATCCACTCCAACGCTTGCTTGCGGAGAGGTCTGAGATTGAGGAGTTTTTCGCGACATCTTGAATAAATTTGATTACTCTCTGCCCGTAGCTCCTAAATGTTCCAATCCACTTCAACTTGGGAATTCAGTCTCCAGAGACTCTTAGCACTGTAAGAACACAAACAGTAACAATTCTATATTATTCCCATGCATTTAAACTTTCTTCCGTAAGTTTATCATGCAAGTGTACGTGTAACATCCACATAAATATTTTCTATGTCAAAATATTCACCTTTTAGAAAGGTAGCGATTGAATGCAGACAAGTTCACGCACAACGTACCGGTACTAAACCGTAAATTGGTAAATTTATGTTTGAATCACTGATCCTGATCACACAATTGAGAGTCACTTTCTCCCCCAACTTCCGTCCGTTCATAATCAAATCACCTTCATATCCTTGGCACATGTATTCCTTTATTCACGTTGGAAAGATGGAAACTTTCTAGTTTATTTAAGTATTCAAGTTTAACAAGTTCCGTTGCTGTTTGCAGACTCGCTATTGCTATTACTATAATAAAATAAACACACGCAACACACGATTGGATTAAAAGTTGAGTACAGTTTACGGTCTAACGGGTGACAGTTACGAGACATACTCAATTCCTATTTCAAATGATCAAATTTCTCTCCAGTGCTAGTACGTATAAGCATAGGCACGTTAAAATCCACTAATGCTAAAATATGTAACACTATAATAACACTGCTATACCTATACCTCACAAATGCAAGCTAGCCTAGACGCCTAAATGAATTGTTCTATGTAAACCCAATGTATGTAAAAAGGATATCTAATAGAAAGTCACATACATGTGTGTTGTGGACCCTTGCGTTGAAGATATTATACGTACTGCATGATACTTAATAATGCAACTTAATTAACCCAGCTTGGGTGTTGGGTTATTATGTACGTTTTAAACTTAGGTAAGTTTGAACTTCCATTTCAACCAACTGCCTTGAAAACACTAACACTATAATACACAATACACACCAAAACCAGATAAACGTGAAGACTAGATTGAGATATTATGTGTATTCCGATAATGATTATTTTTAAATGCAAATTTCTGAAACAACTGCCAGTTCACCTCACTCTCAGTACTCCGGGTCCGGAAGTCATAATTTGTTGCGAAAATGCGATTTTTTTACAGAATGCATGAGCTACAATAAAGGTATGCACATGCAGGCATTCGTATGATGTAAATGTACGTATGGTTTGAGAGAGCAAGAATGTTACATCGTCAATCGTACTTCGCAATTATGAGGTAATTCGCTATCCAAAATCTGGTACTTGCAATTTAGCATGCTCAATCTTGGAAATGCTTTACTTTGAACTGAATTTAGCAACCTTCAACTTATCATTTCATGTCATCGATATAATTTTTAATTTAAATACACTAAAATACATATACATCTCACTCAGACTCCATGAATATGACAGAAATATTATGATAGAAATATGCGTGTAACATTACATTTCGCATAGCTTAAAGAAGTACCACGATATTTTTCAAAGTCACACTCAAGTCAAAACTTCAGAACTTTTATTTGAGAAAAATGTGTTGGAGATATATATATTCGGGTAAAACGTTTAAAACTCCATTTGTTCACAAAAACACCTCGATATCCTCAATCGTGCACATTTTTCACGAGTAACTTGGAACAAACGAAATATATTAGGCCAGCCAACGTCCATGTCGCAAAACCAACTGAGAACTTGTATGAAAGAAAAGCATTAGGATCTCTGAATCAATCTTTTTTTTCTTGAGTTCCTTTTCGTCAGCTTTATACCCTTGCCTTCTCAATTCATCTCGTGGTGACTTGCCTCCCTCCGCTATACGTAATATTATGCCCTCCTCCATACACAATTGTAAAATTCGTAATAACTCCAAAAAACATATTCACGCAGTGGAGATTGGAGAACGAACTGGACATGGACGTGCTTTACTTACTTCTCTCAACTCTTGTATGATCATCGTCATCATCGCCATACACAATACCTATAAAAGCTGTATTAAGCAAGTTGCCTCCTCGTTCCTTTCGGTTATACTTTACACAGTAAATGTGGGATTTCACTTTTATACCTTACACAAGCTATCTCTGACTGTATACGAGTACTAGTTGGGAGTAGGCATATGCACATGAATGATATGAAAGTATAGAGAAGACGATCATCAAACAGCATCAGATTCTCTTACAAAACCCAGCCAACGTCTCACTCAAGCCCCATTGTACCGTATTAATATTACAATATGCATTGAATTGCATTGCATTTCTGGCCTTTTGCTTTTTTACAAATACATGTGAATCCTCGCTTTATTTCTCGCTCTCCTCCGTTCTCCCTCTACTAAAAAAATTGTAAAAAACACGAATAATGTACGAATGCACTAGCATATTAGCTTCGCTAGCTTTTACTACTACTCTGTTCTGTTCGTGTGGTAGCACCTCTGTCTAGCCATGGCCAAGTCAGTCGTTGTTATAAGGCAAGTTAACCCTTATGAGAGCTATAGCTATGATGAGACGGATGAGACCATCAAGAACTTGCATATACACATGCTCAAAAAGCCTTTAATTCGTAAAATATCGTAACTTTGTAATATGATATCAACGTCAAGAAGTCCATAGCTTACTTCGGCAGATACCAATTATTCTAGCCTTCTTGATCTGATCTTGATCTTGGAGTCTCTAGTATATAGGACAGGACCTATCACCATTTATGCTTTGACTTGAAGTACCTTGATGCTTTCAAATTCATATGAAATATGAGACTTGGGAGTGGGACACTTCATTGTCAGTTTCGTTGTTGCATTTTTGCCAATTTGCTTTTTGCATGATTGATTGATTACGTCTTACTGGCTGACTCTAGCCGGAGGATTTCTTTCGCCAACAATGTTGAATGTAGTGAACATTATCAATATACAACAATGTTGTTTGCAACATGTGACATGGTATGGTACAAAATCATCCAAGACAATACAGAGAATTGATTACTCATGCCTGCACCTACCTACGAGTAATGTATGATGCATCTAAAATTATATCTGGACAATAGAGTACTGATATGAGTTCAGTTTTTCTATTCATCTAATTGTACGTTCCAGAATCAGCGTTTTTTAAAACAGTAAATATTACTCCTGTTACGTCACTTTATGTGCATGTGATTTTTAGTCCTTTTGGTAATTGATATCTCTGATTTTTCACAAAGTATAAGTATAATATCAAGTAACGAGAACGGGAAATCTTTGTATTGTGAATTTTGAACCATGAATCTGACTCATACCTACACCTTTGTAATGTAACACTTGATGAAATACATGTTTTGCCATTCATTCAAAACTTCAGAGGAAATGCTATGCTAAAATGTGAAATGAAAAATTGAACAATATACAAAAAACGTCTTACCGTTTAGAAAAGGATGAGATGATCTTCGTCAGCAGAGCCTCTGACAACGACTGAGCCCACCAAACACGGTGCACATCTAAAAATGTACTAGATTTGTATATGACGACGATGCCGAGATATACAATACTTTTACACTTTACACGAATCTTCTTGATCTGTCACCGGTTGTTCTCTTCTCTTCTTACTTTCAACTTCTCACAATCAGATTACAAACCTCGAATTTAACTGATTTGAAGATTCTTGTCGATAACCAACCGCTGCTCTTATAATAACTCTGCAGTCATCTCTGCTCAAAGTCAAAAGAACTGAAAATTTATCAATTTCCACAACCAAAAACTTCCATAAATTCTACTTTTAATTGGTTTTCTCACTCCAGCCAAAATCGTGAGCACAACTCACACTCGCATTCCTTTCGTGTGCAATGCAATGTGCAACTCAGTTTCTGAGTTGCGATATGCGAATTGTTTTTCTTTTCACACATTTTCTGCCACCACTACAGCTCACGATTACGAATGGAAGGGATCTCTTCTCTCCTCTGCCTGCACACGCTGCACAAGCTTTGCCTACATCTACTTCTACCTGTTCTCCCCAAAATGAACAAATTCTCTTCTTATGCTTTGGTTACAGTTACAACTTACAAGAAGTCCATCTTCATCCACACTCCACACACATATTGCATACGACACGATACCGTACGAATACGAGCCATGGGTCGGTGTAACATATCAATTTACGCATTTACTTTTTGTAGGATGTGGATGTGTGGGATCAGTTCCAGTTCATTGAAACACTTTTACCTAGAAAAAATGACACGTTCTGTGAACTTTTTATTGGTGACCTTCGCCTTCATAACATACATTCGAAATAATACACTTTCTTTGTCTGACGAATGTGCAGTTATGTTTTTCTAGCCGCTATAACTTCAATGGTCCGCTTTTTCACGTCTTAAACCTGGTCACTAAAAAGAGTTGCTTTCGGACATTATTAGGACAGGGCTTGATGAGATTTGCGAAGTGGATGCGGATGGGCAACATGAGGAAAAATGAGACATCTTCACCTTTCACTGATATGCAATGAGAAATACATATATGCTGTATATGATATTTTATTTAAAAAATCGGCACACATAAATTATATAATTATGCTAGAGATCATGAAGTATTTATTTCTTATAGACAATTTAAATAAGTACATATTATGTTTATATTTTGACTGCAGTTATATGATGTCATATTAATTAATGTGACTAAAACGCCTTCACTAACTGGACTGAGTTTCAGTTTCAGCTTTTTGGATGAAATCCCTCGAAGACGATGCTTCGAGAGGAATATTTCCTGGAGGGGCGACAAAATAATCTTCCTCTGTCACACTCGCGTTCTGCAAAATATCCCTTCGTTCAGTAGCTTCAGCCTTGTCCTCTCTCAAATAAAGGGCTCTGAAAAGAAAAGAAAACAGGAATCTTTCATTTAATGGTCATTAAGAAACGATTCATGGAGGTAGTCCATAGTTGTAGAATGGTAAAAACTTACTCATTTTCCAGTACAGACACCAAAGGTTCTACACCATCCGTATTCACCTCAAACAATTTATCAGCAAAATTAATGGCCTCGCTTAATCTTTCAAGGGCTTCTGCGCTTTCAAAATCGACTAAACTGGTTCGCTCCAGGTGATGGACGAGTTCACTGGAAATATTAATTTCAGGTGTTCTTTGGACCCCTTTCATCATGGCTTTGCCTGAGTGAAAGCCTCTGGAGAAAGTTCTCAATATATGAATCATGTTCATTGTCGGGGTTTATTATTCACTCTGGCAATCACATTAGTTTGTCGCTGGAGTGTCCAGCAGGACATTTAATAGGAATGCCGGAAATGTGAACCGAGGAGAACAGTCACCTCACACATGTTTGGTGGTTTTGGTTGGGTGCTTGGACGAAGTGACTCCAAAAACAAGAAATACAATCAGCATAGCAAGGTGTTGCCGCTGATGATCTTGGGGCTCATCGCGAATACCGAGACAAAGCAGGGATATGATATTTATGCAAGCGAATGTCGCAAAAATACAGATGAATTCATGTGTTGATTGTGTGTAAGTAATGTGAATAGTGAAACCATGTTTCTGTTGTTCATTGTTCATAGTTGTGATCCACGGATATGAATGAATGATTATAGTTAAATCAAATACCGATGCTTAAATAATTTACCAATTTAGCGCTTACATGTTTTATTCCAACGCAAACTCTTACATCACAATTGAACAATAATGCACTTTACACAATAAACGCTAATTAGATACTTACGAGTTTACTCGCTATAAATATGCTAATACACAAAAACTTACTCCTCGAGCGGATCAAGCCATAAATGTCATTCATTTATTTTGTTTTTACATACTTACATTTTTCTATACGCATAATAATATTATTTTAAATTCACATTTACAAGTAGTCAACCTGATGCAGATACTGAAGTGTTCATATTATAATAAATTATAAATGTATCGCTCCCAAAATCTACTTACACTTCGCTGTATTTTTTGTCAGCAATAACTTCCTTTTACAACAGGTATATACACTCATTCAATACAGACACACTATTTATATTCATTGACTCGACTTAATCCACTATACAAAACACATAATCCTGACACGGGAAAAAGGGATGCGATAACTAAAAGGTTTAATAGTTGAACAAGTACGGGAAAGGATTTCCTGGAGAAGTATACTAAATATGTGCTAAAATACGTAAAAGTAGGAAAGATTTATTTTTAGTCAATGTCCGTGCGTTATACTTTTGAGAGAGAATTCTCCAGAAGACGGCTGCTTAGTATGCATACGGATAATACAAATGAAACAAGGCTAAAACTTTATACAACAGCACTGAGCACAATTCACTGTTAGTTGATAGTGGGATATAGTCAGTCACGCGGCCTGGTGCAGAAATTATGTCTGACACTAATTCAAACTTAGTTCTGTTTGTAGTACGTATTAGGCGTACCTAGAAGTTTTAACTGCCAATTACCTAATGTCCAGTTAAAAACTTTCTAGTTGTCATTTCGTTAGAAATATCGTCTTTGGCAGTACATGGTATTAATCCGAATTATACAGTGGAAGATTGTAATCGTAATTAGTCGTGATAAAAATTACAATCATGTGAATGAAGTAAGCATTCGCAAACAAATTCAAAATTGTTTGAATTAAATAGATACATTTCATTGCAGAACTATGACTTCGCATTCTTCGTTGGCCCTATTGTGGTTTTGGTTCTTAACAATAAAATTTCAACGGGATGGATTTAGGGGAATTTGAATCGCATGCCTACATATTATCTAGATGATACGTGAGCATGAAACATAAAAATAAGGACTCATTTTGGTTGGTGGACATGGATGAAAATTACATTTGGTTAGTAATAAGTTTTAACAAATTTTCACAGTCTATTGAACGATTTTACAACTAAAAAGAATAATCGAAGCTATTTTGTAAACAAAGGATTCCTCATTTCCGATGGCTTTTTCTCCGAGAAAAAATTACGAAGCACAAGTACTTGTCCGACCGCAATCAAGAGAATGGCTATACTCTCAAACGTTGACCACAGCATCACCCTAGATAAAAACGTCGTAGATATTAGAAATTAAGTAAATATTACAGATACATATGTATAGCTGTTATTGCATATCCTAAAATCTCCTTTTGTACAAAATGTACAATAATCATAATTGCGCAATTATGACAATTATGCACTTGACAAAAATCGACCATGAATATCTGCAAACTGAACAAGCTTCGGTTTCAGATTGTTCCAATTACAACATAAAAAGTCTCTATCTACATACCTTTCATTAAGATCTTCAGCTCGCTTTCTCCCTTGGGACTCCCTCAGACGATGGTGAGTTTGATAATCAATAACACTATTGAGATTTTCATGGATTTGCTGAGCTGATGATTCCAGCTGTTGATGAAAGAAAAAAAGAACATAAAACATCCGGTTTTAGCATAAACACTTTCCTGGTGACTACTTTCGCTTTTCAAATTGATGAAAATAATGAAAAATGAAATGAGAAACTAATAAAGTTTGATTTCTTCAAGCAAATTTGAAACCGAAATAAGTCATAATTATATAATATTTAATTCTTCGAAATGTAACCTGAGTCAGTGCAGTTGCATGCTCTCCAAGGCCGGGAAGCGGTGCTTCGTCTCCAACTTGTAAGTCCAAGTAGATTAATTTATGGGAAAACGTTGAGAACTCATTCGAGAAGCATATCGTATACACTCCCTTGAACTCAGGCACCCACTGGAACGTGTCATACTGCTTTTTAATTTCTTTGTAAATCACTTGCTTGTTGGGAGCTTCAATACTCACATCCACGTCGTAATGACCTCCTGTGACCACCTGAAATAAGGATTTAAATCCGTAAATGTTACTGCGGCCTTCCGCCTTCGATACTGATAAAAAACAATTTAAATCTAAACCCATACCTGGAACTCGAATGTTGTTTGAACACCTTTCTCAATTTCCTCATGAAAGCACTCTTTGGCATTGTCCGGAAGTTCAAATGTTAGTTCGACGGAGGAAACATTGGAAGGAGTAATGAGAAGTGTGATTGAAACAGCCGACCAAAACACAAGATATGGGATGCCAGGAACGCCCAGCTGACTGAATAAAGTTCTTATAATGTTTTGAGACTTCATCATGCTCCTACAACGGGGAAACATATGACTAGACTTCTTCAAATTCAGGCCTCCTCACTCAGATCTTCGTGTCGTCCTTCCCTTCTTCACAACTAGCGACGTCAATCAAAACTTCCCTGAAAATAGATCAAATTAAATAATAAACACACAAAACCCGGTAATAATAAAGATTAAATTACAACAAATACAATTACGCTGTTTATCATTTTAACACGCAACACGCACTTACTTAATTTGGATGAAGATTGTTTAAAAAACAAAACACTTCACTCTCCCCAAACTGCTGTTCGAAACAAGTTGAAACTTCTACATCTGTTTTTCCTTACAACAGCAATTATAACAACTAACAACTTCCGTCTTTAGCTTTCAACATTTCCAAGTCCAACATCATCCTTCAGCAGCTCGGCACAACTAAATAGAGTTTTTGTATAAAGGTGACGTGTCGGGTTGTCCTAACTTGAATATAGCGACTTCCCTCCTTTCGCAAATAGCCGAATTGCACTATGATTTCAACTTTGATAAATACAAGCAAGTACACGGCGATAACCATTGAGCAGCATAAGTTAGCTGGGGGCAACGGGAGACTGCTCAGAAGCAACGATAAATGAAGCAACGCAACGGTTTTTGCGACTTTGTTCACTTCCCAATGCACTCGATTTATTTGTGCATTTTACGATTTTAATTGTGCATTTTTGTGAATGCACGTTACTAAAAATTAATTAGTTAATTAATGCACCTTTTCAATTGGATGCAGGTTCAGTACAAGTGGAAATAAAGGTCCAGTCCTTCCAAATTGAAATTCATATATGACGACTTGACGCGACTAACTATTTTAATACTTTTGCAAAGATAATTTGTAAGCGATTAATTAAATTTTTACACACTGATTAAATATAACGTTTTTTTATCAAGAATTGTATCATTGGGATAATTTAAGAAGGTGAAAGGGGAAAGTGTGGATTTTATGGTTTGTGTCTAATGTCTAAAGATGTTAAGAATGGTCTAAAACAGTTTTTCAGATTCAGGGGCTTTTATAGAGGCGATGTCATGAGCTATTTGGAAGCAATTTCCTTCATTTAAATGTCCTTGAAGAGCTTCCTTCTTCACCAGCTTTTCCGTCTTTTCAATCTCCTTGCGAAATTTTTTGTACAACTTTTTCTGAAATAAGTTGTGGTCTTGTACTAAGCTCAAAAACTTCTTTTGGTAGTCAAGTTCCAAAGCTTGAACCTTCCCCTTGAACTTCAAGTCTTCTGTTGCGTATTGAGACTCGTAGTTAAATAGGGTGGTTCGTATTTGTTGCTGCATCTTCGTTTCCAATTTCTTAGACTTGATGGATTTGTTGGAGAGGGATGCTAGGCGGACGAATGCTTGGTTTTTTAATAAGAAGGGTAGCTTGGGGTTGGGTAGCGCCTCCACAGATGAAGCCAGTGAGTGCTTCAGGTCGATATCATTGGTTAGGGGACTCCATGGCCCTGTAACAAACCAAAACATGATGATCATTATACTAATTAAACCGAAAGATTAGAACGAAGAACGAATATCTTTGCTTGCCGTTGCCGGAGAACATCTTACCAGCTTTAGTAGATTCTTGTAAGTCAACCCTTCCTTCAGGCAAATCAGTTTGAATGGGTTCGTTCTCAAGTGCTGCATCTGCATCAGGGACACTACATTATTATGTCTACAATAACTTGATAAACTGCAAAATATTTAATTGTTTTGACAAACCAAGACGTGGGAAAACGTAATGACGTGGACATCGTCTTCTACAGCTCGAGCGATCTTCTTGCGATGGATCTTCATAATCGATGAAGCTTACTCTCTTTGGCTTAGAATGCTCAGTAAGGCCATCAGCGTTAAAGGTTACAGCCAGAGCCCTTTCCTCTGCGATACCATTAAGTCGCACGGCGTCGGTGATGGTAGTAACGGAAGCTTAAATGTGTATATGAAATGAAGATTCGAGTAGATCAAAGTTTACCAAAAATTCTATATAGCATTGAAAGGTTTGCAAGCACATACCTGCATTCCGGGAGCAGTCGACTGATAACAGTGAATGAGATTCGGTTATCGCATCCGATCTTGGCCTTGGTGGCCATTGATCGCCATCACTGAAGCCGAAGGGTGGAACTTGTCGGACAACAGAAGATGAGCGAGTTGATGGAGTGCTAGTCCATACAACTTTGGTCATATCGGGAATACTTCCAGCGCCCAACACTGGTACAATGGTAAATGAAAAAATCAGCAACATTTCCTACCATAGATAGTCAATTGTATTTTGTGACGTCCGAGAATCGGTATATATATGCTTACTCTTTCGTTCTTTATTAGTTAACTTGGGACGAAAGATATCAGTTCGTCCTAAATACGACTCGCTATACACGCTGCTAACTTCAGTATCACTATTGACATCAGTTTTTCCGAACCCCGATATAATATCTTCGCATTCCCCTTCATTTTCGCTACAGCTTCCACTTTGAAACTCTTTATTCTCGTATAACTCTTCCGCTGAAACCGATACGGAGCTATCACTTGACCGATGTAAATCAGGGCAATAATTTTGCTCAAAATTATCATTTTCAGGGCATGAATCTGATGAAGCCTTTGTGGACAGAACTTTATTCTCGAACAAATCTGCAGTGGCATCGGCATCACCTCCACCTCCTCCGAACAAGGGAACCTCTCCTATTGGCAGAAGTTCTGTCTCAGCACCCAATGAGTTTACTACAGATTCGACTTGCCGTGACTGTGGCTCCTCATTTTTAAACGGTGTATCACCGTCGTCGACCACTCCCTCAAGATTTTCATTTCCCAACTCCAACTGGGCGCTGTAATTTCTCGTGTCTTCCTCCACTTCTAATATTGTGCTGAGCTCTGTTCCTGCGCCGGTGGAAGGTAATGTAAAGGTTCGCTCGGACGGCTCGGATTCGGGATGAGGGCTTGCCATATTTTTGTTACATAAGGATAAATAACCTACAGTTCCGGTGGGCAGTTTACAGATTTGATTATAATATTGAGTGAAATTATAAAATTTTAAAAAACTAAGCAGTGCGACTTGGTTGGCGTAGGCGTAACCGTAAACAATAATCCCAAAATAACAATCACGTGCCCCTCATTATTGATCCCATTTCTGCAATTACAATTCACGAAACAATAATTTAGAAGTCCAAGTCGATGAACGTGAGATCCTGTCCTTGTTTCAAATTTGCAGACGGTTTGGGTTTCATGCATGCTAAACATGAAATCTTGACAAAACAAAGCGTGTAACATATATAGCTGTAGAGATGGCGATGGGAAATGAGTATTAGCATAATTTGATGACTATGATGACCTTATTTGGTATATCGTATATGTCCCACACATGACCCATGGTCCCTTTCCATTGGAACGTTCCGTTACACTTTCGAAGTTGCTACCCTCCATATATTCCTATATTCATTCTGAAAACCTGTCTGTATCATAGTATCATGCTTGCTTTCATGAAAATAGATTTATGCATATATGCAATTATTCAGGCAAGAAGTCTATACTCACAGCAATTATTGCTTCACTGCAAAAATACAATTAGACGTTTTGTTGTAAAAAGTACCTTTTCATGACATAGGCATAAGGAGTTACATAATATCTGCGATCTGTACAAAAGGGGCGTTCCTGCGCAAGTCATGCATAAAACCAAGTCCTATATACCGACAACGCCAAAAACATACGACAACGACAAGATATTGCATTTCATTGTGCACACATGCACGACGGGGATGCATGAAACTTGATGAAACTGGCGGAAACATGTGCGTAAATAATATGTACACTTTTGTGGATGTGTTGTTGTTGTCCGATCAAAACACGTTGCACATGCATACAACTTTGTTTTGCTGACATTGATTTGATTAACGTTATTGAATTTTCATTTGGGAGTCACTCATTCGAAACTTGCAGGCCATCTGTATACTTCCGAATTACAAGGTACGGTTGTTGACAGTGAAGAAGTTTCGAACATTTTGAGCAGCCGTTCCACGTTCTGCATTCTGTGGCAGAGTTATTAGATTTAGACATCTAGCTGTAATCCGGGCTCCTAGCTGGAACCTGGGACGCAATCAACTGTCCTGTCAAAGATGGACACTGGAAACGACGAATTTGATATTGAGATAGAGGTTAGTAACAGTAATTACAACATGTCATGACACAGTCAGCATGAACTCACAATCAGTTGCATGCATGGAGTTGACATTTTTGATTTTTGTGGGTCTGGAATGTAAGTTAATTTTTAATGTTAAGTGTTGACTTTGTCGTGTTGTTTGTAGGATGCTTTCTTTGACATTGAGGATGAGAATGAAAATGCACGACCAACGACACCAACCACAACCAGCGATCTCATAACCGAGACTCCACACGGAGGGAGGGATCCTACTCGTAATTCTGAGGAAGAAGCAATCTCATCTCATAATACAAGAGCAGTGCTGTCGGAAAATTCAATGAAAACTGATACTCGTTTAAGGGAGGAGGAACTTCGGGAACAGCCTTCTTTGAACAATACAGGTATTTTGTCTATACCTGGAAATTTATGATTCCCATACAAAAGATTGAAATTGTTGTTTGGTCTTGTAGCTGTATGGAAAGTATGTTATAGTTATAGACTGATATGATAACTACTTTTGTGTCATATATTATGTTGGTTGCAGATCAAACAATCGTACAGGATGATAGGGAGGTTAAGGAAGGCCTGGAACAATTTAAAGAAGATAATATAAAAACGGAAATAGATGAAGATGACGAATTTGATGCTTTGTTGACGCAAATTGATGAGAAAGATTTTGAAGAAGTTCCCCACAAGAAGCTAGTCAAAAGTTGTACAACATCAAATGCCTCCGTATTCGTAAATTTGAAGTCAGTTAATACTCGGCCGAACAGCGACACTCCTCCAAACTATCCTAAACCATACAAGGATGAACGGACATCATTCCTATTTGCTTCACAATCGCCAACCGACTCTAACGCTTTAAAAAGACGATTTCCAGGCCCAGCAGGGATTTTACCAAAAATAAGGACTGAGGAGTTAAAATTCGTAAACTTAGCTGCGCATCCATTATCTCAACAAGTTTCAAAACTTGTAACTGAATCATCAAATAAAAAATTAGAAAGGGAAGAAAATCGAAGGAATCTTGATTCACGGTATAAGAATATTAGAATGGGTAAAGACGTGTTAAGTAAGGCACCTTGGGAAAGCTTACTTCAAATTTTAAATCTAAACATGAAAGATGAATCCAGTTTGTTAAAAACTTTAAACATAAAATCCGTACGCACAAAATTGCGACGACTTCCAGGAACAGTGAAAGTTCCCTTTCTGGCTGCCGTTGTACAAGACGACTTGAATGTAGCTTTATCAGTGAATCAATTAAAATGGAAAAATCCGAACATTAAATTAATTGATCCGACCGGTGTCATCGTGGCGGCTCTGGATAAGAATTTTGTTGAAGCGTACGGAAATAAAATTGGCCCGGGAACTGCGATGGCCTTCAGAAATGTAAGGTTCTAATTACTTGTAAATGGAAAATTTCGTCTGGCTTTCCTATTTATAATTTCTTTTGTATTTTCTTACAGTGCGGACTTATAAAATATAACAAGCAGGTCGTACTTACTGTAACAAAGAGAAATCTTTTGTGCCTGTCGACTGAGAAGAAATTTGATGAAGATCTCGAGAGCAGTCCCATCGACACCGATGTTTCTGTACATAAGCTGGATAATGGAATCCTAGTGTTTCATAAAGATTTTGAACCGGAGAAAGTTATTGAAGAGTACGAGGATCTTCTTTTGTCAAAAACGATCTTGGAGATGAACAATGAAGAATATGTACACAACTCTACCAACCAAATTCCTCTGCAATTATTCACGAACGTTGCCTCAATACAATCAGCCCAAGGTCAACCCCGAACTGTTCCAAATAGTGATAACTTGGTACAACCCCGACACGACGTACTTAATATTGATGAAGACAGTTCAGCTTTCGACGACGACGACGACGAGGAAATCCTTAAGGCTTTAGAAAACGTCGACTTTCTCCTTGAAGAGAACAACCTATAAAAGAAGACCATGACTATGACTGTTTAGTAATAATTTACTTATTTTATTATCAAAGAAAAGGCTAACTTTGCTAATATTAAGTTGGAGCCTTGTCGTCAGCTAACAGTTACGCCATTGCCATATTTAATTAAGTCATCCGTTCCTTTAAATTGCTATTATGACCAATTCATACGTGTAATTATTATATATTTATAAGTAGTTCTAGTTGTATGACCTAGTACGTTATACAGATAGGTCATACATTCTTCTAGAAAACTAAGGGATAAAACAAGCGTGTAGTCACAAATGTGATAATTTTGTATAAGTCGTAGCATACGCAGAAATAACTATACTACCCGATACTGCGAATAATTTATCAACAAAACATACAATAATAATAAAATTTTAAGAGGGCGAAAGACCTGTATTTTCATTACAATTTTAGTTAATATTTTTCCTATGATTTTCTGCTCCTTCTGGACAGAATTGTAACATAATATATAGATGTAACCGGTACGAGCATGTTTCAGTATGCAGTGGGCGTTTCATTACGCCCGTCAGAGTTGAGGATATCACAAACTCATTACTAAAATCAAGCTTAAATTCTAGAAAAAACTATTTGTGTGAAAAATACTACTCGTGATCTCTGCACCAATGTACAAAATAATGGTTCGCCGAGTTTTCATTCATTAGCGAAACGTGATCTTTGTTGATGCATGCGATTTTTATTGGGCCTAATATAACTGTGTACGCAACGCCCGCTTACATGTCACATTTTTACAGCTTTTGTTTTTACAGCAATATGACCATGACCATATGGCTCTGGAAACTTGATAGCAAAGAAGCTCTCTGGTTTAGACCCCAACTCCAAATAATAATGCCCATCTTCAATGGGTGCATCTGGGAGTAAAGAGTAAAACTCCCCTTTTCATTTATAACTTATAACCACGCATGACAAACTTAGGTACTTACAAACTTCTACAACTTTTATGTAGTTTTATGTCATTTCACTTCAGTGAAGGGAGGTGACTGCCGAGAAGTTCTAGCCTTGAATTTAACTGAATTTACGGAAATAAATCGAAAATCAAGTTAGTTGAATGAATAGCGATTCAGACAGTTGTCCAGAAATGGTAACTGTGAAAGCGTTACCAGCCACATAAGTTCTGAGTGAGTGCATTGTGGTTCGGACAAGGGCACAGGATATATTTGTTTCATTTCAAGGTGAAGTGAAAGTTAAGGGAGCCTGAAAAATGAGGAACCTTGCAAACTTAAGTGATTAAGTTCCCTGTGCCTATTATATTCAAAATATTCATACACGTATTTATGCATATTCACATCTCATTCATGGAAGTCAAAATGTTCCGAATAATCATCTCACTACGGATGCTTATCATTTACTACATTCTTTGCGTACTGCAGTCGTTACCCCATATTGAAGGAGTTGAAATTAATTATCAGTTAACACAGTAAGTCCGTTTTTGATCATTTTGTGCATACTCCATGCATGTCGAAGTTATGTTATCTCGTTATCTGGAAAGATCCGAAAGATGCATTCATTCACGATTCATGATCAGCTTTGTCTCATCATGGGGCCAATTGTGACATTTGGGGCTACTTGGTCTCCCCTTCTCAATCAGAATCAAGACAGAAGTGAATTTACTTCTGCATTCACTTTCACTTTTGTGATTTTCTCTAAATGCATTTATTTATTGTCTTTGTGCAACTTTTCTACTTCTGTCACCTATTTGTGATCGTAATCTGTGCTCATTTCATTACCAGCAGAGTCCTTGAGGAATTAGTTGATTAATCAAACTTTTAACATTTTTACAATGCAGGCCCCAAATCTATGTGGAAAATGGTCACTTATACTTGGTGCCGGCGGAGCACAAAGACTTGGTCCTTATGGCAAATGGGCGAGGAAAAATATTATTCAACACGGTGGAACTCAATAACTTAATTGAATCTGTAAGTTTTAATTGTTAGTTTGGAAATGGTTGAAATTCTCGTCCTGTCCAGGCATTCCAGCTGTCAAATGTTTTGTTGTTTGTTGGTTGTAACGAGAGACATTACACATTATTTGGCCAATTTGGTGTTTGGTTGTGTACTTTGACTGTCAACTTGGGACTTGGCATTGGTAGAGAATTGGGATTCATCGGAACAATTTTAATTTAATATAGATTCGAAACAGTTCGAAGGACCTACGAGAATTCAAAACAATATTTGGAGGAGCATCTTCAAGTTCATCGTCACAAGATCAAACATCCTCAGGAGTTGCCATTCAGCAGGTACGACTTAATTGTCTTATAAATTATCCATTCATTCACCATTGTCAAGGATCGGATAACCACATACAGTCAACAGTGTCAGTCATCTGTCATCCATTCATAATATTTGTAGGCCGCTCGACGTTTGAATCAAATTGAATCTTTGGATGTCCGATTAACCACAGTGGAACAACGATTGGCATCCAGTAATTCATCTGGCACCACTACTGTAAGCCGAGCAAACTATTCAAACTGTATGACAGACAACATACAGATCAATTTGGTGTTTATATATATTGTATATGATGATTCATTGGTGATTGGTGTTTCTTTATAAAATTCATTCTTACAACTTAGGGAGGCGCTGGAGTGAACAATCGAATCAGACGCTTGAGAAATCGGGTGAGGTTTTAGTTTTTCATTTATGAACAGTTAGTTAGCTGTTCGTGAATTTTATATTTCATATAAAAATATATGTCGCAGTTAAAAACATGTTTTTGGTGTAAATTTCAGATTGAAGCTATTGAAAATCGACTTAGGGGCGTTGGCTCAGGTACCCAAAATCCATGCGGAAGTAATCCTTGTTCCAATGGTATGAAACGAATAGAAAATAAATCAGTGATTTCCATTACTTATCCATTCGGAGGAGTGGAGATCTAGGTTTAATTTTCTGAGAGATAATTCAATTTTTCCTGTACATTATTCCGTCTTTGCTTTAAGGAGCGACATGCTTTCCAACGATTTACGGCGCCTTCTGCAACTGTCGAAATGGATGGGAGGTAAGGGCGTGTCAAGCAATTCAGCAACGGTTGACTTTTAAATTTATATGTATTATCTGCCGAATGTATTGTTGATAGGGCGAACGTTGCGATCAAGATGTCAACGAGTGCGCCAACTTTTTAGGAACAGAACTGGGATGCCAAAATGGAGCAACATGTCTTAACACACCAGGATCATATCAGTAATAAAGTTCATGATTATTATGTTATCTACGTACTCCTACATTCCATTCGGCATTTACAATTTGAACTTAACGTTTGGGTTTGTGGGTGAATTCAGGTGCCAATGTCGGACAGGGTGGTTTGGAATACATTGCACGAAGCGATCTGGAGATTGTACCAGTGCTTCAGCGTGGGAGTTATGTGGACATGGCTTATGTGTCAACCAACATTCAGGGCCCAATCCTTATACTTGTATATGTGATGCTGTAAGTGTAAACCCCATATATTTTTTATTAATCGGCTAAACATCATAATGATAATCATAACCATTTTAGGAGTTTAAATAGTTGGAAATCTTATATTTTACAACCCATTATATTTAATATTATAGGGATGGAAAACTGACGGAAGATCTCCTGCTTGTAATGTAGATATAAACGAGTGCACCGAGTATCATACCACTTGTTCTGTGAATCCTACAGTGACTTGCATAAATACACCGGGGTCATATGTGTGTGGACCATGTCCACTTGGTAAATCAATTACACTTTAGGGGAAATGCCGAAAAACACTTAATTCAAACGCTTAAATCATGATGATTTCTTAATGTAGGGTACACTGGAAATGGCCATCGGTGCAGCGATGTCAATGAATGCCTCGTAAACAACGGTGGTTGTAGCGTTAACCCAATGGTTTCATGTTTAAACACTTTGGTAATATACTTAATAAGGTTTTGTATATATTTGTAAATATGAATTATGCGAATGAAAATACTGCAACCGTTGACTATATACATTTAGGGATCGAGAAGCTGTGGACCATGTCCCCCTGGGTATATTGGTAACGGGGTTACATGTCAATACGTTGGAATGTGCCAAATGAATAATGGTGGCTGCCATCCACTAGCTCGTTGTGTGGATAATCCAAGTATGAACATGTAGACAGGTTTTAGATTTTTGTTAGTTAAGTTGGGATGTATGGAATGGAGAATCAATTATTATTGACACGCTTTGTTATTTGTTATTTCGACTTTTAAAGTGATTGGACAAAGCTTTGTCCAGTGTATTTGTCCCGCTGGATACACTGGCACTGGCATGGGCCTTCATGGATGCATTCCTTATCAAACGCCAGGGACAGGTGGTGGATCTGTTGCCCCTGTTGGAAATCCATGTACCCATAATCCTTGTCAAAACGGAGGAGTTTGCCATTCTTATGGATCTACATTTAGTTGTTCGTGCACCCCAGGATTTGTTGGTAAGTTAATAGTGGTACTTATGTATTGACAAACTGTCAAAGCCTATGTGTTAACAAGAAAATTGTTAATCAAGGCCAAACTTGCTCTGCGAGAGCAAATCCTTGCGACAGTCAACCATGTCAAAATGGAGGCACCTGTCAGTCCACCGCAACAGGATTCAGTTGCACTTGTCCTAGCGATTTTACGGGAGATTTGTGTGATCGACAAGCAGAGAGTAAATTATACATACTTAAATGTAGATATTAAAAATCAGAAATCGTATTTGTTAAATATTGCAATAATGTATTCTATAGGCTGTGGCGGTTACGTAAACGCAGAAGAAGGTGTTCTACGTTTTCCTCAATCTCAGTCGACGTACAATCACAATTCTAATTGCGAATGGCTTATGCATACCACACCGGGAAAGGTTTTTAATATCACATTTATCAGCTTTCACTTAGAAGGAGGGGGCAGGTGCGTATATGATTATCTTGAAGTAAGTATTTGTACTCATACCTATGAGCATAAATTTCATGCCTACAAATCATGACATAGTCTTAATTAAATTACAAATATTCCGCTTAGATTCGTGACGGAACTGACTCAACCGCTCCATTAATTGGAAGATTTTGTGGGGAGGAGCTCCCACGCGGAGGAAATGTTATTTCTACGCACAACGCATTACATTTAGTTTTCAGATCAGATCACAGTGTTATCGGGCTGGGATTCGAATTTTTATGGAATTCTACTAATCCAGGTAAATAAAGCAGTTTAAAAATTCAAAATAGGTGAAGGGGCGAGAGTGGAGTAATGTTTCTGATCTTTCGAACATGTATTTGCAGAATGTGGAGGAGTACTTGAAAATCAAACTCACGGTTCTTTAAGTTCACCGGGTTATCCGGGAGTATACCCTCATGACAGGGATTGTACGTGGCAAATAAAGGTTTCCCTTTCTAAAAGGATGCAGCTTATATTTGCCACTTTTAAACTGGAAGCACACCCGAATTGTTCTTACGACTACCTTGAAATTCGAGATGGTCTGGAGGACACAGCCCCAATTTTAGAGAAGTTGTGCAATACAACGGTGCCCTTCCCAGTTACTTCTTCTGGACCATACTTGACAGTTAGACTACACACCGATGATTCTAGCGCTGATCAAGGATTTCTTATCACATACGCGGAAGTTCCTGGAGTTCCAGGGTGTGGTGGCCTTCTTACGGCTGCAACTGGTATATTTTCTTCTCCCCATCACCCGCAGCCTTACGCGCATGGACTGGAATGTGACTGGTTAATCCGACTTCCATCGGGCGATGATAGAATCAGCTTGACGTTTTTGACATTTGAATTGGAAGACTCATGGTTTAGTAGAAGCCGCTGTGTATATGACTTCGTAGAGGTATCGCTCGATATTTGGAACACTGGTAACATTATTTGTTCAAGGTTTAATCTCTTGTAATGCTTCATGTTTTCTTCGATAATCTCCAAAGGTGTACGATGGGTCATCAGTGGATAGCCCGCTGGTAGGAAGGTTTTGCGGAAGAAATGTTCCTCCGGCATTCAGATCCAGTCGGAATCAACTATTCATTAGATTTAAATCGGACGAGTCAGTAGCACTTGGAGGATTCTCAGCGAAATATGACACTGGTTAGTTATTTGTGAAATGTTTCAGATGCCGTACTGATACTTACAATTAGAGTATAAGCGAAATTGTTGTCCTTTACATTTTTTAGTATGCGGAGGAGAAATTAGTACTCCAGACGGAATTCTTAGATCGCCATACTATCCCGGTAACTATCCTAGATTAAGGGATTGTGTTTACGTTATAAGCCAACCGGCTGGTCGGGGCATAAACCTTCAATTTTTGGACTTTGATGTGGAACCAGGAACGTCGAGACCAGGAGATCCTGCGCGTTGTTTCTTCGACTATTTAGAAGTAAGAATACTTTGTATCAAATGCGATGGACTTTTTTGAACCTCTTTTCTTCAACTATATAAAATGCATGACGTGTTGTGTATAGATCAGAGATGGGGACAACGAAAATTCAACTTTAATAGGACATTATTGTGGCCCTTCTGAAGCTACGCCGGATCCCATAATTTCATCCTTCAACTATTTATGGTTGAGATTTAAAACGGATGGCTCGATTCAGAATAGGGGATTTCTTGCTAACTATTCTTCCTTCGATACGGGTTAGTTTTTGATTTATTACTTGCGACAGCGTAGCTGAAAAGCAAGTTTTCAAAATGGTCTGTCCGTCTGTCTGTCTGTCTGTCCGCACGATAACTACCGAACCGCTTGACTTTTTCAAAATCTGTTTTC